>JZKD02S1602473.1:69923-98359 GCA_000966675.3 Picea glauca
GATCTTCTTTCTAAATCAGCATAGGGTGTCCTATTCTTATGCAACCGAATGCTAATACAGGGGCTGGACGAAGCATTGCTGTTACGGCTGGTGTAACGGCTTCTTCATATAGATGTTAATGTTGTTTTTAGTACGCAATTCACGTCCTGTGTCGGCTGCTAGCTGTCAGGACTCGTGTTTCAGCATCGTGGCAGCCTCCTCTGTGTCTCAGCATCTGTTCTGAACTGAGTGATTGCTCCGTGTTTCAGCATCTGCATTCTTGAACCGTGTAGCTGCTTCGTGTTTCGGCATATGCATCCTCGGAATGTGTAGCAGCTTCCGTGTTTCAGCATCAGCTCAACAACGGCTTAGGCAGTTCTGTGTTTCAGCATCGGTCTGAAATACTATTCTGCAAATATGGACACTTATGCACTTCTAATCAATGGTTAGGTTCAAAAGTAATGTAAAGTATTATGCAAAATGGATTAAGCATATAATAATGAGAAAGGACGTTGTGTACCTTGGAATGATCAGGTGAAATGATAGTATAAGTCAAAATACAGGTGATGAAGGATATAATAATGGAAAAAAGTATGGGCAAAAAGGGTACAATTTGTGGTCCTAACAGTCACGACAGATCCCAGTCATAGAGGATTACCCCTATGATGGGATTGATTTCTCGAGAGATCCTGAGATACCAGTACCTCTTGGTGAGCAGCAAGGAGAGATGGGTAAGTTTACATCATTATTTTGTTGTTGTTTTTTTTTGTGAAACATATGTAGTTTTTATGTTTCTTTTGTTATATATCATTTTTTTTATACCAAAGTATTTGATGGATATGTGTTTTTTGTGTGTAGATGTGGGACTAGTGCGACCTATGGACTATGCGAGGAATAGGCGTCGTCCTCGGCCAGGGGCCGCACCTGCCTCTCTAGGGGGACTAGTAGCAGCAAGAGATCTTCTAGCTGGGGAGGCTGAGAGAGTGTTGAGACGAGTCAAGCGGAACTTTACTGCGCTCACCTGCACGGTCCCTATGGTAGAGATTGAGGATCTGCCACCATATATGAAACCTCATGTAGTGGGGGCATCATGGACGTGGGTCCGATTGTTTGGTGTTTGGCAAACGTTGTTGATCAGTACAATACGGCCCACGGGCCCTGACCTTAGTTAGACTTTTCACGTGCTGGGAGCACTACTTTTATATATATTTTGAGGGCATAAGCCTTGTGACTCGTTATTGGTCATATTTTTGATGCACTTGTGTCGACCTATGTACTCTGGTGACTATGATGTTATATATGGATTTTTATGTCTTTTTGTGGCTTATGGATAATTTTTGCAAAAAATGTATTTACATGTTTATGTGTATGTCCTTTCATATGTGTTCAAGATACCAATCTAAAATTTGATTAGCTAGAGTATCTGTAATTTGGTTTAATCTCCTAGGAACATGAAAATATGTAATATAATCAAAGCTTCATTCTAAGAGACGTACCCTAAGGAATCATCGGTGTAAAGTCGGATCATGAACATGGTAGACTCTATTTAACTGAGACACAACCAGCTGAGCGTCAAGATAGACCCAAAGATGAGAGATACCAAATGACAAGGTATCACAAAGAAACTCAATAACTGCACTATACTCAATGACATTATGTATGGTGTCACCTAAGCATATAACTCTGGAAGATAATAATTGGCCTCGAGGTGAAAAAATTACCCAAGCTGCATAGGAAAGCCTCCGAGTGTGCCGGCTAGCACCGTCTGCGTACCCAATGAACACCTCGGATTCACTTGACATCTACCACAGTGACAAAAGATACATCAAAAATGACATGTCCATAACACTAAAAGAAACTAGAAAATAATAGTACAAAGACTATACATATGTTACAAAAAGTTAACCATGGTGACCTGCCTATGAGTAATACTTCTTGAGATAGAGTCCATTTCTAAGCTCTGCCAAAGCATTCCCTTCAAATTCAACCAGACAATAAGCACCCTTTTTTAGAACCTCTTTTATGATGAAAGCTCTGAACCACATGGGTTTGAATTTTCTTTCCCCCAGGGGGTCCTTATCTTGGTCATAGACCAGGACAAGGTCGCCTTCAGTGAAAATCCAAGGACGAATAGACCTATCATACTGACACTTGAATTTATATTTGTGAGCCTCGTTGGCCAGGGCCGAATCACGATGCTGCTCATTGAGCTGCTCAAGGTATAATAACCTCTCTTCAAGTGGAGAAGTGTTTGGCAATAACTGTACTGCCAACTTTAGGGATGGGATCTGACATTCGATAGGCAAGACCGCTTCCATCCCATAAATGAGTTGAAAATGTGAGAAACTGGTTGTAGTCTTAACAAACGTTCGGTAAGCCCATAATGTTGAGTATAACATCAAATGTCGATTTGACTTGGCTGAGTTGATCGTTCGATGTAGGATGGTCTTAAGAGATTTATTCACATCTTCCACCTAACCATTTTCTTGGGGATAGTAGAGTGATGAATGTTCTTGCCATATAGGCTTGGCATCTGGATAAGTTGTGATTTCATGTTCGACTATTTTTGGATCGATGCCTGGCATTTCCTCGTAAGACCAGGCAAAAATGTCATGGAATTCTTTAAATAGATCTTTGTAGATTTGAATCTCTCCGGGGGAGCAGTCAACTCCAACGAAAAAATTCTCCACAACGCCAGAGGTTCTGGAGATATCGATCCGTATGGTTTCAGCGATGGTTTCCATATTACCCTCATCATATACCTCATGTGTAGCTAAGATATTAATAGGACAAGACCTATCTCTAGTCATAGTTAAGGTGAATTCTCTGGCCTTGATTCTGCTTAACCCTAGGAGTATGTATCATCTATGATGAATATCATCCCAAGGCTTGTCTAGACTAGTCATTGATTCAATTACTGCTTCGTCAGAGGGAAATACTAAGTCTAACAAATCGGTGTCAGCGAGAGAACCTTGAGCCCAAATAGGCTCTAGAAGCAGATCTAACTCGAGTGCATGAGTTGGATATACGTTGGCTTAAGCTTGTTGGACTAAAGACTACACTACTTCAGCTGCAGACAAGGGCATGGACATGCCTGGGTGTCCTATCCCCTCCATCATGGTTGATGGGGAAGGAAGTATCCACGGATCGGTGAAGTAAGTCATGCAAAATGACAAAACTTGGAAAATCTCAACCTTATGGTGGTCGGATATGAACTTGACATCGCCTTGAGGGGGCAGGTAATCGAAGGTACCCATCAAAGATGGGCACAAACCAACCCCTACATTGACTACACCTGGTTGAGGATTATCAATCATCAGGACCGCGGAAACCCCCAATGAAGGGTCAGGTCTGGAGAAAGAAAATTGATCAATGGTCACAATCCGGTCGTCATGTGGAAACAACAAGACCTGGAAAACTGTAGCAACCACTGCTTGCATGGCATAATTCCAACTCCTTCCTAAAAAGAGATTGTAGTCAAGGGACGCATTGAATACTTCTACCTCGACGCACACGGTCTTCCCACCCAATTGCATAGGAAAAGAGGGAATGATACCATGTGGTCGGAACAAATGACCGTCAAAAGCAGTGAGAAGAGTAGGTGATGGAGACAAAACGGGTTGGTTAATGGCCTTCCAACATGCCAACAACATAACGCATGTTGAGGCACCCTCATCAACCACCATGTGGAAAATATTTCAAGTAAAAGTTTTCATGGGGTGAGCCACTACTATCTGAAACTCTACATGGTAAGGCAGATGAGGTTTTAAGTCGGTTGTATCTAGCATGATGGTACCCAGATTACAAGTCTCGGTAGATCCTAAAGAATTTAACAAATCTTTCCTCTAGGAAGGGCAGCTTTGGAGGACCTCGAAAGAGGACATCGCACAAGGGGTTTGAGACAAATCCTCCACCACATAATAGTTTTGGGTGACCCTTGAATTTGGGTTGTGAGAATCATTTTTGAAGAGGCCTTTTGGGATGCATGTCATTGTTTCGCCCAAAGTCTTCTCAATCTATAGAGGAAGAGATGGGAGTTCAGCTTCTTTAACCTTCTTAGAAGTGCTTGGTTTACTGTAGTCATGTGTTCTAGTCAATACAAAAGTATCACCCTTCATCATATTTACATTCATCGATGTAGGATTGTTCAAAGATGGAGAGGGTCCTTGAATGCCCTCTTCCGCACTTGTAGAGGCTTGGGTTAGGTTTTTCCCATGCTGAAATGGATTGGTTAACACAACAGGTTGTTGTTGTGTCACAAACTTTTGGGCCTTTGCAAGCCGAGGACATTGGTGGGTTAGGTGGTCTTCTGCGTACAGGTTGCACGGATACCTCACCTTTTGTTTCTCAGTGTTTCCTCCGCCAGCATTATTAGTGGATTTCTTATCCCCCTTACCCTTCTTTCATTGTTTTTTCCTTCCTTCAGACTGTTTGGTGGCCTTTGGATTTGTTGATTGCACTGTGTGTACATCTAACGTTTTAGTACAGGGAGAAACCAAAACAGTAGTTTCGCTGGCCGTTGTGTGTTGTATAGACAATTGTTGCAATTACTTTGGAAATTGCTCAACGGGTTTTGTCTGTGCTGAACCAAAAATACCATCGGCATGTGGTCCAACTCTCTGTCTGGTTTTATCAAGTATTGAGCATGGCGCATCTGGCAAGATCTCGTATAATAAATTGGACTGAGAATAGATGAGCTCAAGCTGTTGAGATCTCATAAGGGTGTCTTCTTCGAAAAACACTCTTGATGTCACGACGTCTTTGGATAAGTGTGGGACCATAGACTTAAGGAACCACTCGAGAAGGAATGTTGGTGGGACTGGCACCTTAATTAAACTCTTCCAGTGTCTCCATTCTTGAATGTGATAAGAGATATGGTCTGCTTTTTTCTATGCAAAATTGGCTAGCAATTATGTGCCAGTGTCGTATCTCATAGCTAATTGGAAATGGTTTAGGAAGGCCATTGCCAATTCACCAAAGGAAGAGAATCTTGAGAAGTTGAGCTCAATGTACCATTTCATGAAACTCCCAATGAGAGTACGTTGAAACAATCGCAACTGCACGGAGTCATCTTTCAACAATTTAGATGAGCACCAAAGGTGGAAGGTAGTCACATGATCGCTTGGATCTTCATTCAACTTGGCTTCAAAATTTGGTATGTCTGAAGGTAACTTCGTCGGCATAGGGGGCCAACGTGGATCATGACAGATAGGGTCATTCAACAACCTTGTCAAGTATAGCAAATGCAAGGTTGCCAGGAAAGGTAGTTTGGGTTGTTGGTGATAACCTGGGAAAAAGGGACCTGGGGTTTGATTGGCACCAGGTTGCCAGGAAAAGTTCATTTGTTGGCCATGGTTATGGTAAAAACCATGGCCATGACCAGCATATGGATTCTGCATGTGAGGAGTCATCATCGGCTGATTCCAAAAATAGGACATAGATGGATGGGCATGCATTACATTCGGAGGACTTTGGGAAGGGTTGCCCCATGTTGATCCCGTGGGGATAGGCATAGTACCTTGTATGGGGTTCCATTGACTGTGGAAATAATTTCCCCAGACCAGCATTCCCGACGAGGGAACGGATCCCTACCAGGAATTCCAAGGCCCTGATGCAGAAGAAGTTCCTTGGTTTGCCCACTGTGCAGGAGTAGTACCCTGCATAGGAATAGGTTGTCTAAAACTGGGGTTGCCCCCAGTTGGGAAAGTAGATGATTAGAAGGTGTTGGTACCAAATGCATCGAACAAAGAAAATAGTGTCGAACCTACCGACATATTATGTGAAGGAGGTCCTTGACTCCCTGCTCCAAATAAAATACGGTGTGCAGGTGGCTCGGCGGATTGTTGATGTGTGCCACCGAGCGAAGGGGATGAAGGAGGTATATGACCTCCCCTATAAGGGAAATCATTAAAATGAGATGAAGTGACACAGACACTCTATCAACCCTCGAGTCGACGTCTCCTCACAAGATCGTTCCTTATCTCCTTTGAGTCAGATCGGCTCTTTCGATTCCCTGCTAGAATCACAAATTATCAGTCCACAGGTCCTTCAGGAAGCTCCCCTAGGTGAACAGCACTAGGCATAAGCTCCACCTCCTCCAAGTGACCACAACGCTATAACCAAGGCCAATTCCAAAGGGGCTTGTCACAACTCTCAATCTCGCAAGTTCATGAGTCAAAACTCTTGACTCCTCCTTTCCAAATTCACGATATTTGAAATGTCGATATAGGTATAGCTCCTTCCCTTGTCAAGACCCTGCACGTGTGACCACCGGCTAGGATTAATGCTAGCACCTCTCGCTACTCGCCCCTTCACGAGTTTCAATGTCGAGCTCCCGTGCTCTTATCTCACGAGTTACCAAGACGCGAGAAGTCAATGGAATGTCGACTCCTTCCACTAGGCGATGTGTGTCTGGCCGTCTATCACATGGGCCCACCTTGTGCTTCTACCACATTTCCCTCATGCCTAGCTTCAGCACTTCGTGACTTTGATTCCCCAAAATGTTGCCTCCTTTGTATCTTGACACCCAAAGTGCCGAGATCCCAAACTTCTCGATACTCCTTATCACAACTCGCAACTTTGGGACTTTCAGGACAAAAGTATCGACCCCCTATCCTCCAAATTTTAGAGGTGTTGAATTCTGATGTGTTATAAATGAGGGTCCCACAACAAAACTTCTCGCCCTAATGGGACTTCACCTTTTGCGATCTTGCGAATCTTTGCACAAGGTTTTCAACCCTTCAACTCACAAATCTGAGAAATGAGAGATCGCGAGTGATCCAACAGCCCTTAATAGCTTGGAATCTATGGCTCTATTTCCCTTGAACTTAAAATTGAAAATAGGCTTACCATAACTCCCATGCTCCTCTGTATGATCTGACAGCTTTCAGAACTTCGCGAATTCCCCTTGGAGAATTTCAACCGTCCAATACCTCCTTGACAACTCCTCTGAAATGAACAAGGTATTCCTTCACGGAACTTGTCCACCTGTAAAACAACTTCACTATGCCTCCTTTCAACACTTCGAGGCACTAGCCCTCTTGAGCTTCTCTTCGACAAATTTGAAGACCCTATCCCTCCTGAGCTTGATTGAAAATTCCTCAAGTACTCTGGGGATACCTTCTGCACACACTCCTTGCAACACTTCTTCAAATACTCCTAAGTATTTGAACTGGTTGACTATGTGCAACTCCTTGTGACAACAGTCTTTCAACCACTCCACCTTAGATACAAGTTCCGAGGTCTTTATCATCCTGTGCACACCTTGCATGGCTCCTGTGCTTAACTTGCACTTCTGTGAGAATGAGAATAATTGTATCTCTCCTGAGCTTTTAGAGATTTGGACTTTGAACCCGTCAACGCACTCCTTACGGACACTCCACTGCACTCCTTGTAGGAACTCTTGCTTAGATAGAGAAACAATTGAAACTAATTCCTTACTCTCCCTCTCTTAGATTTCATACATTTAACAAGAAATCATACATACACAGCATCATAGCAAATGTACAATAGAAAGAGTAAAACAACTATAAGCATGACATTGAGCATATGCACACAGAAGGCGTTATAATACCATGAGTCTGAATCAAAGCTTCATGTATTAAATTCAGACTTTTGTACATGGATTCTTCTATGCATTTCTCTACTACTCTTCTATGCTCTATGATCTTCTTCCATTATTATTACAATGATACAAGGGAGGGTGTCTATAGTTGTTTTCCCTCCAGCTACTAAAACTATCTAATCTAGAAATTTAAATCTACCTACTTACATTAACTGCAAATAAATGCCTCTATCTACTATAGATGAGAGCGGATCGCTCAAGATATGTTTACAATTTGAAAGTACACCCTTTATTAACTATTTCACTTATGTTTGGTGTATCAAACTGCAAAACATTTCAAACAATTCATCATGTGTCAAAATGTGTTTGCGTTTGTCCCACGTTCGCTTGTTGTTGGCGATGCTCCTACATCATACTCCCTCGCTTGAAAATTTTCATGGGATCCTATCCATTAGCTCTCGCTCGGTCTACCCATGCTTTTGAATCTATGTTTCATTCTCCTAGTAGGCATGTTCAATTGGATGTCCCTTCCACTTGATCAAGTATTCAAAATATTATTTTCTCCTGGTCCTCTTACTGACTCTCTTGTCCATTGTTCTCTCCATCTGTGGCTTTTCAGCTACAGGCATTTGTTTAGTCCACAGAACTTTTGGTTGTTCACTGTCTGCTCCTGCTTCTTCATCCTTATAAGGGTACAAATCTAAGACATTGAATATTGGTGAAATTCCAATGTCGTCTGGTAATTCAATCTCATATGCATTTGCCCCAAATTTCCTTATGATCTTGCACGGTCCAATTTTCTTTATTTTCAGTTGATTATATGTCCCCCTTGGGAACCTTTCCTTTCTCAAGTGTGCAAGGATCAAGTCACCAACTTAGAACTGAAGTTCTCTCCTATGTTGATCTGCTCTTCACTTATACCCCTGGCTAGAATTCTGCTATCGCTCCTTCACTTGGCTGTGAAGTTCCTTCATTGCTTCTGTGAAATCCTCTGCACTAGCACTTCTAGTCGCAGTCTGTTCTGAATCTCTCAATTCAGAAACTCCTCTTGGCTTCATGCCATAAACAATTTGAAATGGACTTTTCCCCATGCTTCTGTTGATTGAATCATTATATGCAAATTTTGCCTATGGTAGAATATTGTCCCACTGACTGTGGTGTTCTGTCACCAAACTCCTCAGCAAGTCTCCCAAACTTTTGTTCACGACTTTTGTCTATCCATATGTCTGAGGATGATAAGTTGAACTGAATGACAAGTTTTTTCCCATCTTTTTCCATAAGGTTCTCCAGAAGTGTCCCACGAACTTGGTGTCTCGATCCAAAACTATGCTCCTTGGTAAGTCGTGAAGTCTAACAACTTCTTTGAAAAATAGATTCGCAATGTGAGTTGCGTCACTGGTTTTTTGACACGGTATGAAGTGTGCCATCTTAGAAAATCTATCCACCACTACAAAGATCGAGTTGAACCCTCTTTGTGTTCTTAGCAGCCCCAATATGAATTCCATGCTTACTCCATCTCATGGCCTCTCAGATATGCGTAACGGTTGATATAAGCCTACGCTATGCCTCTTTCCCTTTGAGTGCTAGAAAATCATGCATCTGTCCACAAATATTTTGACGTATGCTCTCATTCCTGGCCAAAAATATGACTCATTTAACTTTGAGAACATCTTGTCATGACCGAAATTCCCGGCCAATCCTCCACTGTGTTTCTCCTTCATCAAATTCTCCCTCATGGAGTATTTTGGAATACAAAGTTGATTACCCTTAAACAATAATCCTTCCTGGATCATGTATTTTTTCCATTGACTTCTGTCCCTGAGAATTGGATTCTCAACTGCTTCATACACCTCCTTAAAATCTGGATCATCTGTGTACATTTCCTTGAGGTTATCAAAACCTGAAGTTTTGACTCTGAACTCCTACAATAGAAAACACTTCCTGCTCAAAGCATCAACAACTTTGTTAGCAGTTACAGAAATATGCTTAGTTACAAAAGTAAAGTTCTGCATGTATTCGACCCATTTAACATGTCTTTGATTCAACTTCTCCTGTTGAGTCACAAATTGCAAAGCATGATTGTCACTGTATAAGACAAACTCAGGAATTAAGTAGTGTCGTCATTTCTTCAATGCCTGGATAATTGCATAGAATTCTTTATCATATGTAGAGTACTTGATTTTGTCTTCATTCATCTTCTCGCTAAAGTATGCAATAGGCCTGTATTCTTGACTCAAGACTGCCCCTATTGCAAATCCACTTGCATCACATTTTACCTGAAATGTCCTCTTGAAATCAGGAAACACCAAAATTGGTTGTTTTGTAATCTTCTTCTTCAACAAATTGAAGCTTTTCTCTGCTTCTTCCATCCAGTGAAAATACTTGTGTCTCTTCTTCACTGTGTCCTTCATTGGTGCACTAATTCCACTGAAATTCCTAATGAACTTCCTGTAGAAACTAGCCAATCTATGAAAGCTTTGAACTTCAAAGATACTCTTTGGTGATGGCCAATTCTTAATCACCTCCACTTTATCTGGATCCATCTTCAAATTATCTGCAAAAATAACAAACCCCAAATAAATGAGCTTGGTCTTCATGAATGAGGATTTCTTCATATTTATTAGCAACTTCTCTTGTTGTAACCTCTTCATCATTGTAGTCAAATGTTTCAGATGCTCTGCTTCTGTTTTACTGAAAATCAGTATGTCATCAAGATACACAATGACAAATTTTCCGATGAAATCCTTCAGGACTTCATTCATTAATCTCATGAAGGTACTTGGCGCGTTTGTTAATCCAAATGGAATAAAAAGACATTCATACAACCCTTCATTAGTCTTGAAGGTTGTCTTCCATTCATCTCCTTCTCTCATACGAATTTGATGATAACCACTTTTCAAATCAATCTTTGAAAAGAATCTTGCCCCACTCAAGCAATCCATCAAATCATCCATTCTTGGTAATGGAAATATATACCTGATGGTTATCTTGTTAATGGCTCTTGAGTCTGTACACATCCTCCATCCTCCATCTTTTTTGGACTGAGCACTGTCGGAACAACACATGGAATCAAGCTCTCTCTAACCAATCCTTTGTCCATCAAATCCTGAACTTGTCTCTTGACCTCTTCAGTCTCCTACGGCGTCAATCTGTATGCTGCTTTGTTTGGTAAACTAGCTCCCAGTATAAGATCAATGTGATGACTTATACTTATAATCGGTGGCAATGAACGAGGTAGTTCGTCCACGACTATATCAACAAATTCCTCCAGTAGATTCTGGATTTCCTCTGGTAGATCATCCACTCTTGTGTTGGTCAAAACAATTCTAGGTTTCCTGACCATGATGAATTGTGGATCTTCCTTCTTCTTAACCTCCTTAAGAAGTTCCTTCCCACTCATGAGAAGTACAGTGTTGCTTACTTCAGGTTTCACCCCTTTGTCCTTAATCGGCAACAACATGTGAGTTCTCCCATTCTTCTCTAAGGTGTATGTGTTCTTTCTCCCATCATGAATCACATTCCTATCATATTGCCATGGTCTACCCAACAATAGATGACAAACATCCATGGGAATGACATCACACAATATCTTATCGTTATATCCTCCTATTTTGAATTCAACTAAACATTGTTTAGTGACATTTACCTGATGTCCTTTTTGTAGCCATGAAACTCTGTACGAACTTGGATGTTCAATAGTCTCCAGCTCCATCTTTTCTACCATCTCTGTAGAATTGAGATTGTCTATGCTACCACTGTCCATGATGACCTTCCATACCCTGTATTTGGTATTGCAAGTAGTCCGAAAAAGACCGTTCCTTTGCACTAGATTCTATGCCTCCTTTTCTGGCGTTAAGAGAACCTTCCTCATCACCAGTGATCTTTTGCCTTCAGCATCTTCTGCCTCAACATTCTGTCTCTGTGCTTCGGCAATGTGAGTCTCACCACCTTATTTCTTCTTATCTGGACATTCATAAGATTTGTGTCCATTATTTCCACATGTGAAGCATTTTATCACTCCACCTCTGCCTCTTCCTCTTCCTCTAGCGTGAGGAAAGTGTTGTTATCAGCATACTGTCCTCTCTGTGAGCTTCCACCTCTCTCAGGTAGAGGTTGAGGATTCTTCCACTCTTCCTTAGGCTTCTGATTCCTATCTTGGACAACTGTTTTTCCTCTGGGATAACATTTTCCTCGACCTCTTTGACTTTGCTTTCGTCTCATATTCTCTTTAGCTTTCAGAGCCATCTGATAAACATCATTGATGGTATGAATGATCATCATGCTCATCTCATCCTAAATGTCATATCTCAGACCATTCATATACCTGGAAACCTTTTCATCATCACTTTCACGATGACCTGCCCTAATGTTTACCTTGTAGAACTCTTCAGTGTACTCCTTCACAGACATCAACTTCTGTCTCAAATTCTGCATTCTTTGAAACAGAGTAATTTGGTAATCCTTGGGTATGAATTTTGCCTTCGTCTTCGTGACTATTCTATCCCAACTCCTGATTTTCTGCTTTCCCTTGCAGCGTCTGTCAGCTTGTAGTTCATCCCACCACAATGTTGCATGTCCTTTCAATCTTGTGACAGCATGTTTGACCTTCTTGTCTTCCTCAACATCTTCATAGTCAAAATACGTGTCCAGAGCTCTAATCCAATCTAGAAGCTCTTCAACATCCAGGTTTCCTTCATATACTGGAATGTCCATTTTTTCTCTAGCACCCATTCTTGCAACAGCTCCGAGTAGGCGTTCATTTATTGCATCCTCTGTTGCAACTTCTTATCCTTCATGTTTAGCCTCATCTTCACTTTCAGATTCACTGACATATCCAACACCGACTGTGCGCCTCTGTTTTATTTCCACGTCCATGAGTCTAGCACGTATGTTATGTATCTCTCTTTCTATGGTTGGATTTGGCACCACACAACCCCTTTCTCTTGGCATTTCCCTCTTCTCTGGTGGATCGGGTGTTTGCCTATCTCTTCTTCTTGATGGCATGGTAAATATTTATTTTCCCTGCTACAGAAAGAAAAGAAATATTTCTGGGCTCTGATACTATAAATGACACAGATGCTCTATCGACCCTCGGGTCGACATCCATTCACAGGATCATTCTTTATCTCCTTTGAGCTGGATCGGCTCTTTGGATTCCCTACTGGAATCACAAATTATCGGTCCACAAGTCCTTCAAGAATATCCCCTAGGCGAATAGCACTAGGCGCGAGCTCCACCTCCTCCAAGTGACCACAACTCTATAACCAAGGCCCAATTCCAAAGGCGCTTGTCGCAACTCGCAATCTCATGAATTCGTGAGTCAAAACTCTCGACTCCTCCTTTCCAAATTCACGATACCTGAAATGTCGATATGGGTATAGCTCCTTCCTTTGTCAGTGCCCTCCATGTGTTACCACCAGCTAGGCTTAACGCTAGTGCCTCTTGCTACTCACCCCTTCATGAGTTTCAACGTTGAGCTCCCGTGCTCTTATCTCGCGAGTTACCGAGATGCGAGAAGCCAACGGAATATCGACTCCTTCCACTAGGCGATACGTGTCTGCCCGTCTATCACATGGGCCCACCTTGTGGTTCTGCCACATGTCCCTCGTGCCCAAATTTGGCACTTCATGACTTCGATCCCCCAAAACACTGCCTCCTTTGTATCCTGACACCCAAAGTGCCGAGATCTCAAACTTCTCGATACTCCTTATCACAACTTGCGACTTCGGGACTTTCAGGACAAAAGTATCGACCCCCTATCCTCCAAATTTTCGAGGTGTTGAATTCTGATGCATTATAAATGAGGGTCCCACAATAGAACTTCTCACCCTTACGAGACTTCGCCTTTCGCGATCTCGCAAATCTTGGTGCAAGGTTTTCAACCCTTTAGCTCGTGAATCCGTGAAATGAGAGTTCGCGAGTGATCCAACGGCCCTTACTGGCTTGGATCCTACGGCTCTATTTCCCTTGAACTTAAACCTAAAAATAGGCTCACTGTAAATCCCCTTCTCCTCTACATGATCTGACGGCTCTCGGAACTTCATGAATTCCCCTCGGAGAATTTCGACCGTCCAATGCCTCCTTGACAACTCCTGCGAAATGAACAAGGTATTCCTTCACGGAACATGTATACCTGCAAAACAACTTTTCTACACCTCCTTTCAACACTTCAAGGCACTAGCTCTCTTGAGCTTCTCTTCGACAACTTCGAAGACCCTGTCCCTCCTGAGCTTGATTGAAAAATCCTCAAGTACTCTGGGGATACCTTCGGCACGCACTCCTTGTGGAACTTCTTCAAATACTCCTAAGTATTTGAACTCGTTGACTCTGTGCAACTCCTTGCAACAACAGTCTTTCAACCACTCCGCCTTAGATACAAGCTCTGAGGTCTTTATCAACCTGCGCACACCTTGCATGGCTCCTGTGCTTAACTTGCACTTCTGTGAGAATGAGAATAATTGTATCTCTCCTGAGCTTTCAGAGATTTGAACTTTGAACCCGTCAACGCACTCCTTGTAGACACTCCACTGAACTCCTTGTAGGAACTCTTTCTCAGATAGAGAAACAATTGAAACTCATTCCTTACTCTCCCTCTCTCAGATTTCAGACATTTAACAAGAAATCATACATACACAACATCACAGCAAATGTACAATAGAAAGAGTAAAACAACTATAAGAATGACATTGAGCATATGCATACAGAAGGCATTATAATACCATGAGTCTGGAATCAAAGCTTCATATATTAAATTCAGACTTTTGTACATGGATTCTTCTACACAGCTCTTTGCTACTCTTCTATTCTCTATGATCTTCTTCCATTATTATTACAATGATATAAGGGAGGGTTTCGATAGTTGTTTTCCCTCCAGCTCCTAAAATTGTCTAATCTAGAAATTTAAATCTACCTACTTACATTAACTACAAATAAATGCCTCTATCTACTATAGATGAGAGAAGATCGCTCAAGATCTATTTACAATTTGAAAGTACACCCTTTCTTAACTATTTCACTTATGTTTGGTGTATCAAACTGCAAAACATTTCAAACAATTCATCATGTGTCAAAATGTGTTTGCGTTTGTCCTACGCTCGCTTGTTGTTGGTGATGCTCCTGCATCATGAAGTTCCCCCCATGTGGCATTACATAGAAGCATTAGAGCTCCTTGCCCCCATACCTAAAGTCTTTAAAGTGGAGTAGGAAAGTACAGGACTTGTACCTGAGCTAGGCATCCCGTATGAGAACGGAGGGTCTGTCACACTTGGTGGGAAAGGGGTTGTGGCCAACACCATAGATGGTATCAAACCACTGTGCAAGGTAGAGGCGATCGATACCATGGTGGCTCGGACCAGTGATGGTGGGTTAGGAGGTGGAAAATCTCCTGTGGTGACAATCGTAGTGGGAATTGAATAATTCCCACACGTAGTGATAGCATTTGTTTCCATTGCTACATGCGACACTGTCTGGCACTTGTAAGGGTGAATCGGTACAATGATGGGTGCTAAAAGATCAATGGTTGGAATTTCAGGTGGAGCAAGAGATTTTTCTCCAAATTCTAAAATGGTTGTTTCCTCCGGATGTTGGTTGGGTACAATTTCTTGTGACCCGGTCGCTTCAAAAGACCCTTGTTGGTCTAGCTTTCACCTTAGTGGTGGCGAGGGTGGCTCTAGTGTAACCGGTGATAGGACCAGAAGCCTTCATGACCAGCAGATCTCATGATCATACACTATGTGAGAATATCAAAGAAACTCTAGGGTTGTCTATTCGTTCAAAAAACAACACACTAAAAAATTCCCTACAAGATAAAACAAGCAAACACTAAACTAATTGGAAGAACAGCTACAACAACCAACACTAGAGCAACTTACTGATGAAAGTAAAACTCGAACACGGAAGCACCCTCTGGGTATACTCTGCAAAGCATGGCCTGATGTCTATCCTAGGTACCGTGGTATACCCCCGCAGTCACCTATGTATGTCCCTAAAAATATAGGCAACTAGGTTGCCAACGCGCGAACAGTCACCAGGCAAGTACATTCGAAAGTCAGGTAGACCATAGTGAGCAGGGTATCGAGCTCAAAACCTTGTCAAGGGTATCGAAAGCAAGTGGTCCAGAAGACAACTGAGGACCTCGAACGGATTTGAGACCCACAAAGCTCCGTGGCAAATTCAATCGACGAAATCCCAAGACAAGCCCTCTATATGTGTTTTCCACTACGATTGGTCCAGCTTTCGAGGGGTTATCTCTGCTACCTTCTGGCACACGACCTCGTATTTATACCCTGTGTTAGAGGGGGGTCCCGGATAACTTTCATGATACTGGACTTTGACACTCCCTAACTCAAACTCCAATGTTTGATTTTAATGGCCTTGAAGAGTTTCCTCTCCAACCTAATTCAAGGCCCTAACCCTAAACTAGTTGGTTGACCCTATAAACATAAAAAGTCTAATGAATTTTAGATTTAGCGTTAATTTTTATGGCTTATCTTAATTCAAAGGTTATGATAGTGAAACTAGTGATGTTTGAAAGATGAAAGAAAAATAAACAAAAAGATGGAAACAAAAACCTTTACTTCACTTAACTCTTAAACAACTTTTCAAACTTAAAATTTTTTCTAAGATCTTTGAGCAAAAAACTCAAAGCAGGATTTCACTCGACTATGAGCTACTTATGATCTAAGTAAACCGTCAAGAACTTATGAAAGAAAAGACTTTTCCCTGGTTACTAATGCAAAACAACACTTTTTAACCAACAAAGAAATAAAAGATTTTTTTTATTTATTTGAATGCTCACAAAGAAAAAAGGAAAAATATTAACAAGTCAAAACCAAGAAAACTTTCTGGCCTAAGCGCAGATCATAAAGAGTCACTTTAAAAAATCACACACAAGCAAATTAAAATTGGACTTCCACACTTGTCTAAAAACCCTATAAAAAGAAAAAAATTGAGGAAAACTTATAAACGAAAAAAGAAAGCTATTGTTGTGATCAAACCTAAGTTACTGACCACTATGACAGAGACCCAAACCTGAGAGGTATAATTCTTGTCAAAATAAAGGATGACTTCCTTACGTTCAACAAAAATTCTCTCCACAGGCACACTGTTGACAGTTCCACAGCAAGCGTGTGCATGCGAGCTGTGTAAACTCAGAGTGCGTGTACATGTGTGTTGGCCTTATACAGGCCGCGTGTATATCTGAAACTCTGAGACAAACAAAAATCCAATCAAGCTAACCCAGGCATAGACTACTGGTAATGAGAACCAGAATCTCTTGAAGACTCAAAGACTTACTTTAACAGAAAAAGAAAACAATTCAAGTAAAACTTCATATAACAAACCAATCCGAGGTGAAACCTAAGCTATAGACTACAAACAACAAATAATAGAAAGAGTTCCATAAAACCCCTGAGAAGGACTAATTCTGACAGGGAAGAGGATGACTGCCTGTTTAAAAGAAATTTTCTGGAATCATACGCGCGACTGTCACCTCCTCAGCTAGCATGTACACACAGGCTATGAGAATGCAGAGCGCAGGTACACGCATGCAGACCTTATACAGGTCGTGTGTACCTCTATGGGTCTCGGAAAAAAAAATACAGTCAAGCAAAGAAATAGAGATAACTAGTATGGAGTACCAGAATCTCTGTTAGCTCAGAGTTTTGCAGAAACTTTAAAAATAGGAAAAATGAAACCAATTCTTAAAAATACCAGAAAATATTCCCAGGAACCCTAGAGATCTCTCCAGTATGGTCACCAATTCTGTTGTGAGTGGTAAATCCCTCTACAGAGTAGAACTTACGATTTAATTATGCATGTAGAAAAGACCTAAAAATTTCTACTTTCTACCGTCGTCCCAGACCTAATCCCCATTATTCTTAAGAAAATACATAGTTAAGAAGATCAAGTGAGCATACCTTATTTCGAGCGTTTGATGTAGATCCTTCCTCACACTTGATCTCTTTTTTATTGCAGCTCTCCTCCCAAGGCTGACCTGCATTCAGACAAAACAAACAACAAACTCCACATGCATTTGATATATAGATTAATGGGTTAGAGATTCAATAAACAAGTATGAAATAAACCATGAAAACCTCATATGGTGGGATGGGAAAAGTATTTCTTTATTATTAACTTCAACAAATCAAATTACAATGATGAAGTCGACCACTGCTCCATGAACCTAGTCCTGGGCTCCTCTTCAATTGTCCTCCAACTTCTTTGCTCTATCTTTCTCTTTGCAGAAGGATGGCTAAAGGGTTGGGACAAAGGAAATGCACAATCGGGTATAGTTTCTTTACTATGATTCTCCTCCTCCAAATGGGACCCCTAACCCTTCTTTTATAGGCTAGAAGAAGCTAGGTATTTGGACGAACCCTCTGCCATGCATGGCCAGAAGGTTTAGTTAACTCACCCAAAGCTGTGTGTTCCGTCGACAACTTTCCTTTTTTCGTGCTTTTGTAGGTACACGTGGGATTTTTTGGGTCAACGAGCATGTACAGGCATGCAGTAATAGAGAAGGGCACATCGGCCTTTATAAAAATTGTTTTTAAGAAGAGTTGTTCAGCAGTGCTTTGGAAAAGAAGGAATCTAAGATGGCCTGATGCCAGGTAAGCATGTATGGTGCAAATTAGGGTTATAACAAGTACAAATCCGATGTCCTGGAATAAATGGAAGGGTTTGAAACCGATGGCTTTTTTTATAGCTATCTGATATGCCCATAAAGTTGGGAAAAGCATATGATGCCAATTGGTCTTGTGTTTGTGAACTATGCGTTGAAGAATAGTTTTGAGAACCTTATTGAGGGCCTCGACTTTCCCATTGGATTGTGAGTAATAGGGTGAGGAGAACTCATGGGTGAATCCTAATTTTGATGATAGCTCCATGAATACTTCATTCTCGAAGTGCTTTCCGTGGTCGGAGACTAGTTGTAGGGGGACCCCAAAAAGAGATATGACATCGTTGAAGAAAAAACGTGTCGTTGTGTCATCCATATTGTTGAACGTGGGAATTTATTCATCCCAATTAGTAAAGTAGTCAATGATGACTATGATGTACTTGTGTCCAATGTTGGACAGAGGGTTGCATGTCATGAAATTGATGCCCCATTTACAAAAGGGGTCAGTCATGATTACGGGGTGCAAGAGGGTAGGTAGTGTCTGAGTCTTATGCATGTATAACTGAGATTTGTTGCATCATTTAACTGTATGTATAAAGTAATGAAACAATGTGGGCCAAATTTAGCCCACCTTATTGATCTTTTGAGCAATGGACATGCCGGATAAGTGACCGTTGCATGCCCCATTGTGGCAATCATTTAGAACTATCTCAACCTCTTCCAGGGTGAGGCAATGTCAAAGAAGCATTTCAATGCCTCTATGGTAGAGGAAATATCCTATGAGGAGGTATTGTGAGGCTTGGTGTCAGGTATGATGATGGTCATCTTGAGATAGGTGGGGACCAAATTTTTAGGTTCGAAGATAGACCAAAATATTGCCATACCATGGGTCTGTTGATGATATGAGAAATAAATGCTCATCAGGAAAATCCTAATTGAGCGGGGGGTCTGAAGATTCAGATGAAAAGTCTACGAGGAGTTCGTGAGGACAAGGGATTTCTTTCTCTTTGGGGTGGTAAACGCTAGGTCGTATTCTTGGAGAATGATGATCTAGCGAGAAAAATTTCCATTGATCTGGCGAATACTCAAGAGGTAATGTGTGGGGTTAGAATCTATGACTAATTTGGTGGTAGTACGAAGAAATATATAATGGCACAACTTTTGAAATGTCACAACGATTGCGAGGGATAGCTTCTCCTCATGATTGTACTTGAGAGGTGGCGCAAAGATGTTCTTGCTAATGTAGTATATAACATGTTCTCATTGGTCATCATCAACCTGAATGAGTACTCTAACAACCAAAATGTCAGAGGATGATAGGTAGAGTATGTAATCCCTATCATAGTCTGGGGGACTGACCAAGGGGGCTTTGCTAAGTGCCTCCTTGAGTGAATCAAAGGTGTCTTGGGAATGATGGTCCCAATGAAACGGGATGTCAAGGCGATGTAATCGTAGGAATACGTGGGTGCGAATGGAATAGTCAGGGACAAAACATCATAAGAAGTTTTCTTTTCCTTGGAGGATTCACAACTAGCGCAAGTTCCTGGGAGGGGGGATATCATTGATTACCTGAAATTTAAGGGGGTCTATGATGATGCCCTGTTGAGATATTATGAATCTCAACATGTGGCATGCAGTGACACAAAAGAGACATTTAAGTGGGTTGTTCCATATGTTGTACCTTTGAAAGAATTCAAACATGATTCGTAGATCTTCTATGTGTTAGGAACATTTCTTGGATCGAGCAGTGAGGTCATACAAGTAGGCTAGGATGATGTGAGTGAGATTGTGGAAGCTGTATGTCATTGCGTGTTGGAGAGTGGCCCCGAATATTTTAAGTCCGAAGGGAATGAAGCGATAGGAAAAGGTGCATCACGGGGTTGTGAATGAAGTTTCGTATTGATCCGCATGGCAGATTTGGATTTGGTTGTAGCCAGAGAATCCTTCCATGAGGGAGAGGACTTCATGACTAGTGCAAGAATCAATGACTTGATCGATGAAGGGGGTAGGGAAGTTGTCTTTTGGATAAGCTTGGTTGAGGTCACAAAAGTTTATGCAAACTCGAATGGTGCCCTATTTTTTATTGATAGAGACCAAATTGGAAACCCAGGATGTGTATGCAATGGGGTATATGAAGCCAGTTTTATGTAGTTTTTTTATGTCAGCTTTGATTTCCATGGCTTTGGAGGGGTGGAGGGGGAATTTCTTTTGGCGAACAGGGGAAATGTTAGTCCAAGTGTCAATGTGATGTTCAACAATGGTTGGGTATAACCATGACATTTCAGTGTATGACCAGGAAAATACGTCCTGATAGTCCTGGAAGAGGGATTTGTATGATACAATTTACTCTCAGGAGAAAGCTTCCCCTAGGGTGATTTCTTCCACGATATTGGGTTTGACAGAAATGTTGATCTTGATGGTCGGTGATATATTGGCCATGTTACCTTCTTCAAACATGTCGGGGGTAGGTATTGGATTCTTGAACTAATCTACATGGCCAGAATGGATGAAATATTTCACTTCGATGGTATAGACATGGGCGTCTGTTTGTGCTTGAAAGGCCTTGTACACCAGAAAAAAGGATCGATGATGAAAAGAATCCCAGGGGTAATTCGTTGCGCATAGAACTTTATCTAAAATCTCTTCATCGGACTAAAAGGTGATGGAGTATAGGGAGTCTGTAACCGGGGAGTGTGATGTGTCGAGAATCATGGGGGGAGTTGGTGAAGGTTGGATATCGTGATTTGTCCCTGAGGTAGATGGACCTACGGGAGAACAATAGGGACTATTGGTAGATTTCATGAACCAAATATCCATATATGAAGTGGGTGTACCATGGTATGGAGGAGGGGGAATCTTTTAAACTAGTGTTACAGGAGAGTTGGGGGGGTTTGGGCAGAACTCCATGCATTGTGGTAAAATGTAAAGAGGGTTCACCGTACGGGGGATGAGTCATGGGGGAGGTATGCCATGAATACTTGGATGGTGATCATTCACTGTCGGGTTCATCGGGGTTGGCACACTTGGTGGAATGGGTGGGATGGAAGACCTCCAGCATGTGCATCCCTCAATGATGAGTGGACAACGATATGTGTAATGGTATATCTAGTAACATAGTGCACAAGGGCATCGCATGCGCTCATTTACTGATGTAGAGACATAGAGAATGTCAGTAACTAGTTGTACCAAGGAAATGGGTTGGGATGATTTGGGTAATGTGGTCTGGTGCACTACTACAAGAGTGTCTCAAAATTAATGGAGGGTCGGGAAATGGTGTTTGTAATGGATGTATTGAGAAAAAATGGCACAAGCATGCCTAGTTCTCAAACTGGGAGGTTTGGAGGAAGAAATTTCTAGGGAGGCTAGTGGGACGAATGGTGTAGGGACTAGTGGTGTATTTATAGGTTTTGGAATGAGATTTTGTAACTCGAGTAAAGCAGGGAAATATTGGTAGGGTGTCCAATTGTGTTGCACAATGCACATGGAGGTGGTATGCAAGGTGGGGAAGGGATAGAAGGTTCCTTATTTTTGCATGTGCCTCATTGGTTTGTAGTAGTTCCCCCTGTTCCATAGGTAGTTTCTCCTATGGTGGTAATATTTCCTCCAACTGTGTGACCGATTGGGTGAATGGATGGATGAGCCATTGATCATGATAATGGGACCATGGGTTACAATGGAAGAGATCAACATGGTACCATAGCTGGTGGTTCTAGATACCATATAGGGATGGAAATGGCCATATTTGTTAAGGTGATGGTAGCAACAACTTGATATGTTTTTACTCCTGGGGGAGGATAAAACAAGGGTATTCGGGTGATGGTCTATGGGATTGTCTTCCAAATGGGGATTTGAACCATGGGTGGTAGATTCTCTGATGTTTTGTCCTGAGGAGTCTGTATGGGGAGTTCATATGGAAGTATCAGGGTGATTTGGGAAGGAGTGGTGATGGGGTATGATGAGCTCTTAATGGATGGGGGGTCTGATATCTCTACTCTATCAGTAGTGACAACACACACAATAGTGGTGTTGGGGTTTCGGTGTGGGAAGCCTTGGTATGTACCAATCAAATATGGATCCTGAAATAGCCCCGATCTATTGTATATCATTGGGAAAAGGTCGACACTTGACCGAATAAGTGGTAGGATGTTATCATTGTGCCCTAATTGGTTGGGTTCATGGTGGGTCAATTGATCAATGGTGACAATTTTCCCATTGTGAGGAAAGACCATGGTATGAAATATCGAGGAAGCTACAACTTGCATGGAATACATGTAGCTTCGTCCAAAGAGGATATGATAATCCAAATGGGCGTCAATGACTTCTATGTCGATGAGAATTGTTTTTCCCCCTAACTCGACTAGAACGTTTTGATACATGCCTTCTGGTTAAGATGGTCAACCATCATAAGCTCGCAGAGTGATGGTGGAGGGATCAAATCAGGTGAACCGAGTTGTTTCCACACTGATTTGGACATGATGCAAGTGAATGTGCCTTCTCCTATGATGCAACGACGGACCATGATATTTCAGATTTTGACAGGAATCTGGAATGTGACTAACGATGGGAGTCAAGGGTCTGCTCTGTCTAAATCAAATGTGATTAGATGGTTAACTTCAAGATCTATTTCCCCCAATTATGAAAGTAATGTCTTTCACTGGGAAGGGATTGTTTGAAGGACTTCCATAACTAACATGGAAGAGGGTCATTGATCAAGATCATCAATAAGACTATAGCTATGGGCGGCCCTAGCATGAGGGTTATGTACATTCTTGCGCAAGGAGGCACGATGCATGTGGGTGATGGCTTCAGTGTTAGGATGAGAGATCATCAATGGTTGTTCAGTTGGTGGTTGGGGAGCATCCAAAGTGGTAGGTAATGGATCAGGGGATGTATCGTATTAATGAATATGCATTTCTAAGAGGATTTCTTCTTCAGTAGTGAGGAAGTTAGTGCGGTCGATGGTGTTCCTTAGGTGGCTTTTTTCAGGTAGAGGGAACTTCCCCTATGTGTGTGGGCATTGGACCCCCTTTGGTTGAGTATCAATGACTCCTTGATGTGGGATAGGGTTTTGTAATACCGTTGACAGTGGCGGTGGGATATAAGTGGGGGGTCATTGAGGTGGATCTTGAGGGTTGGGATCCCGTTGAGGATTAATGGAGTCCTTCATCTTTTTATAGTTAGGCATTTGAGGGAAATGGCAAGTGTAATGTCCATATTCACAAGGCTAATTAGTTCGAAGGTTGGTATTTCTCCCTTGCTATGGTTGGCCATTATCATTTCCCCCTTGGGGGTTTTGGTTGGGTTGGCATTGGTTTCCCCCAGCTTGGGGATTTTGTTGAGGGGGGTTCCTTCCTTGTCCCTAGTTCCTATTGTTTCATTTCTTATGCTTATTGTTAGGTTGGTGAGGTGAATTGACCATATGCAACTATTCAAAATCTTGAAGTTGTTGAAGAGGGTAAGGTTGGATGAAATTTACCCCCGTCTAGTGTTGTCCATGTGGGGGTGTGACGGGTTGTGATGGACCTGGGAAGGGATAGTATGGGTTACCTTGTGGGGTTCCATATGGTTTGTAATAAGTGGAGGTGGCTCCATTATTACTAGTTGGATAGGATGTTTTTGGTGGAGGAATTGGTGGTGGGACAAGGATTGGTTGGGGAAGGGATGTGGGCAGATGATTACCCATGGGGGAAAGGGAGGTGCCATGAATGGTGGTGGTGGAGGGGGGAGGGTAATATGAAGCTCCCCCATATGGTTGAAGGTATGGATTGGTTCCATATATGGGTATTGGTTGTGTGTGTGTGGTTGAATATGAGCCATGGATCGAATCAACCCATCAACAATGTGTGATGTTCCAGTTTTTTCTTGACTGAAGGGTAAAGGATGAGGAGAATTTGGAAGGAATGTGTATAAGTACCATGATTGGGAGTAGATGAGGTCAAAATATTGTTCCTTAGTGATGGCTTCATCTTCATTTTTGGGGAGGGTTGTGGCCACATCTTTAGCAAGGGTAGGAACAAGTGATCAAAGGAACCAATCTAGCCTTTGTTGAGGGGTGGTGTCTTCTTTACGAAGGTTGTGACGTCTATGCTATTCATGAATATGGTCTGAAATGTGAGTAGTGGTGTTTTGTTTTCATTTTGATAGGATTTTAGACCCAATATCATGATGGATGGGAAGTTGAAAAAATCACAGGAATGCGTTGGATAATGATTCAAATTTTGAGTGGGCTTTGGACTTCTTGTCCATGTACCATTTGGTTGTTGTACCAGTGAGGGTTCTCTAAAATAACCGTATATGAATGGAATCTTCCATTATTATATTGGAATAACACCACAAGTTGAAGGACATGATGTGGTTGGCAGGTTCCTCTCCGTCTTTTCCTTCAAACCTAGGGATGTATGAAGGTATTTTTGTGGGCATATTCAGCCAAGAGGGGTCGTACAATATGGGATCATTTGTCAGTTTAGTTAGATAAGATATATTGAGTGAAGCCAAAAATGGCATGATAGGAGTGGGTACTACTATTTTATGGGAGGAAGTGATTCCTTGGGAGCTTATACTTTGTGACAAAGTATGGGCTCTACCTCCTTGTGGTGGAGGGTTTGTTTGTGAGTTTCTTAGGATATTGGTTCCGAGAACAGTGGCTCCTAGTAATCCTGAGCCTAGTACCGTAGCACTAACTAGTGTATGTGATGGTACTACTGATGTCTCAATGAAATTAAGAACATCGTCCAAAATTGGGCTAAATTTCTCAAACATCTAGAATGGCGGGGATACTATGGTTCCCCTGTAATTCTAGCCTAGAAGTGGGTGTGTGTAAATAGTGGTGAGGAATGATAGGAAAAAATACTTTCAAATTACTTTAAACAATGTATTCATAAGAGTGCATTCGCTTCAAGTGGTGAAAATCATACATCTAGAAAATGTGAAAAGTGGTTTTGTTTTTTTGTAACTCCTCATGGGGGAATAAAAATAAAATAACATGTGTGATATCTGATGTAACATCCTTCCTCTCAAACAACATTGGACCTCCAAAAAATATCTCGACAGTGGTTTCATAACCCACTTGAGGAGAAACTAGTGAAGGGATGAACAATCAGTTATAATGATGGATGAAGGGGGCATACCCCAGAAGTACTGGTGATATTTCCCAACAACCATTAAAAATCTTACTAAGGTGTGATTTCATCCCACAACCGCCACCTTGGGTAGATAAATCCTAATTTTTTGTTACTAAGCTACCTCCATCAAGAACAACATTTAGATTTTTGACGTCAGAAATCAGTCACGGGCCGGATGCTTTCCAAGGGTTGGGTGACCCAAGGATGCATGCACAGAACAACTGGACCTTGACCTTCGACCCTTCACAAGTGTCTCCTTTCCTTATGGTATAGGAATGCTTGAGTGAGAGGATTTTTTCCCCCTAATTCACAACTTTCTAAGTTTCAAATGAGAAATGATGATGGGGATTTATTTGGATCCCTATCCCAAAATAGTAACTTAGAATACCAAATTCTTTTGTGTTCCTCCTGTGTAGGTTAGAAAGTGGGTTGATTATGGTTGTTTTTATAATGTGAAATATGGTAGTGAATTTGGGGTCTTGGACCAACTTCATTCTTTATGAAGGTTTTCACAAAGACCCTTTTCTAAACAAATGAAGGCTACAAGAGTTTCAAGTATCTAGAAAAAAGGTTTTTGAATGAGTGGGAGTGTGTGCAAAGAGTGGTGATGGTGAAACAAGTTTTTAATAAATTAAATTCAATATTTTAGCATGGTGGAAATCGTGTGGTCCTTGACTTGTCTTGTTTAGATAACTTACTAAATTTGTTCAAAATGACCCTTGCAAACGAAAGGAAATATTAAGTTATTATGGTGGATATCAGCATCCTTACTTGGACCCTTTATCTTCCTAAGGTATTTTGTAATCTATAAACTTGAAACTAGTCCTAGATTGTGAGCATGTGGGAATGTGTGGGCCCTTACAACTTCGATAAACTCCTTAGGTGACTTACTCTAAAAAAAATTGAAAACTATCCTAGAATTGCATGCATGTGGGCATATGGGCCCTTACAATTCTTTTAATATTAATTTTCAACAAGTAAGCTGACAGGATTGGCCTCCTTTTGAAAGTGATTTGCTTTACCAAGGGAGATGGAAACTTATCTAAGAAACCTATTTTTTCTGATTTCCAGTATCACACTAAGGTGCAAGGAAAGAGCATACTCCAAGATTGGTTTAGATGGTCTTCTAGTCCCGGTTTAATGTGATGACTTTGTAAAATGAAAGCTTTGTTCTGAAATTCAAATGAAAAAACTCTTTTAAGCCATCCACGTGAAAACCAAGGAAATCAAAGATATTGTGGTTCTTTTTAATCCACCTAATTATCTATGTGTGATGTGGGTTTAATGTATGAAAGAATCAGATCTCATCTTGCTTGTGCTAGCTTTTACAAAGTGCTAAAATCAGATCTAAACTACTAATTGGAAGTGTGCAACTCAATCCTTACAATTTTGCAAACATAAGATAGGTGCATGACATAATCAGAAATAGTCGCGCACAATGCCTAGACCACGTAGTTGGAGAGTTATGATAGAGCACAGAAGTGTGTGGACTATGTGTTTTTTCATCCCGAACATGCACTCATGTAGAGAAGTTGTCAGAACAAAAAATTTGAAAAAAATCTTTGATTATGGGTTGCAATCCTACTCTCAAACACTGAGATTAGGTCGGTTTTGACCCCTACACATGGAAACAAGTAAGAAAGAAAATTCTAAGAGCCTAATTAGGGATATTTTTTATTCAAATCTCCAGTATGGTCGCCAATCTGTTTGGTTCCTTTTGTCACAAGGGTGGGCAAAAGGAGGTCCCTTAACTATCTAGTTAGGCTATCCAAAAATCACGGCAGAGAGTTAGTTGGTTAGTGGATCAACTAACATAAAGAAACAAGAGATAATCAACTATGAAATAAATCTAAACTAAGAAAACAATAACTTCTAATCAATGCACAAATAAAACACAAGACATGTATACCAAGTAAACTGATCTTCGAATTGATACTCCTTGGAGAAATATGGGAACTTATGAGTCCCCTCTTCCTCCTTGGGAAGGCTCTTGAGTCCCCAAGTACAAGGCCTTCTTTCTACTATCAATGGCTAACAAAGGAAAATGGTGAAGAAAAGAGTGATGGACTACTCAATAGGAGAGAATACTAACAATTGCTATGGATGCCCAAAGATTTCTTAATAGGAAGATGGCTTCCCAAAGCTAAAAATGAGCAACATAACAATATTCAAGTGCTTCCTTTTTTTTCATACAATGGCCTTTTATTTATAGGAGGATGGAAATATTTTTCTTAACTAGTTCCAAATGTGAATGGGAGGCCCTTGGAGGTACCTCTCATCCTTTTCAGTGATCCAAAGGTGAAATTTGGTGGCGATTTTGGGTATGGGGGAGATCCCCTTCATCCCAAAAGTGGTTGAGGCCCAACCAAACTCATCAATGCATTGTTTCTTCATCCGTGTGGGTGTTTCGACTATCGCACATCATTTTATCCCGTGCAGATGTGTGTGCACTGCTTTTGTGGAATGTGCATGGATTTCTAGGACCACTTTTACATAGTTTTATGATTATCTTGCCAAACTGAGTGTAATCCTTCCATTAATATTGGTAGTATGTTATGTTTGTGTTACCCGTTTCTTCATGCATTGTCTACATTTTTGGTGAGCCATTTTCTGGTGATAACACTTCTAAATGAATTTTTATTTTAGAATTTCTAATCCTTGTTTTCTCTTATAGAAATTAACCCACTATCCTCTCCAACTTGATATTTTCTACCTTTGTAGCTTCACTAGTGGATATGCATCTCTCATTGTCCTAGAAGACTATAGAGTAAGGATATGCATCTCTCATTGTCCTTTAATTTGTCATTGATTCCTTAATCTAATTAATCAAGGTGTTAAATGCATTAAGGTGATTTATAACCCTATCACTATCCTTCATATTATGAGCGTACAACTTCTTTTGTAAGAATATAAAGTTAATGAGGGATTTATCCTCATACAACAATCTAATCTTGTCCAAAAGTTTTCTCCTTTGTCGTTTCCCATGACACATTCAATAACATAGATTCATATAGGTTAAGACCAATAAATGAAATGGATTTATCATTTATCTTGTCCCAATCCTCCTACTTCACATGTTAGGCTTCATTTCCTTCATGATGACTTCCTTACGATCTCTTTAATAAGAAAATATTCCATATTGAAGTTCAATAAT
>JZKD02S1602473.1:147202-159872 GCA_000966675.3 Picea glauca
CCTTCCTATCCTGGGAATTTTCATTATAAAATCAATGGTTACCACTTCCCATTTCTTCTCTGGAATTGGAAATGGTTGAAGCAAACTCGTTGGGTGTCTATGCTCAGCTTTTACTGTCTGGCATTCCATACACCTGGCAATGTAATCAACAACATCCTTCTTCATTCATGGCCAAAGGAATTGGCTTCTTACTGCTACAATTGTTTTCTGATAACCAGGATGTCTAGCATATGGAACATTATGCATTTCCTTTAATACCAAATTCCTAAGTTCTCCAGAACTAGGAACATAAAGTCTATTCTTATGCATAAGTAATTCGTCTTCCTTAATCTCATACTCTTTAATTTTCTGATATACGTTTTCTTGCTATAAAATTTCTTTTACCTGTAGGTAATGTTGATCTGTAACAACAACATCTAAAATTATGCTCTTTAAATCTGACTGATGCATACTAACAGTTGTAGGATGTATGAGATTTACTCTTTTGTTGAGTGCATCAACAACTTTATTTTCTTTTCCCTTTATATTCTTGATGTCAAAGTCATACTCACTTAAAAATTCCAGACATCTTGTTTTCCTAGTATTCAATGTTGGTTGTTCAAAAATATATTTCAGACCACTATGGTTTGTCCTTAATTCAAATGTTTGTCCCATGAGATAATGCCTCCACATATTCAATGCATGAACTATGACAATAAGATCCAAATCATGTGTGGTATAATTCCTCTCATGTTCTTTGCATTTTATGGACTCATAACCAATGACATGTCCATTTTGAGTGAGGACTCCACCAAGTCCTTCCTTGCATGCATCTGTACATACCACAAAATTCTCATTTGGGTCAACAATATTTAAAACAGATGCACTAATAAACAATTCTTTCAGCAAATTAAAGTTCTCTTCACACTCAAATTTCCATTCAAATTTGATTCCCTTCTTTTGTAAACCTCATGTAGTATCTGGCTAATCCCATAAAAGATCTAATTTCTGAAACATTCCTATGTGTTGGCCATCCTCTAATGGCTTCAATATTTTYTGGATCTAYTRCTATACCTTGTTCTRAAATAATATGACCCAAATAATGGATTTTTTCTTGGTAAAAAGAAAACTTACTAAGCTTGGCATAAAGTTGATGTTCCCTGAGCACTTGTAACACCAACCTCAAGTGATGTTCATGTTCTTCATCGAACTTAGAATAAATAAGTATGTCATCCAAGAACATAATGAAAAACTTATCCATATAATTTCTGAATATGGCATTCATTAAGAACATAAAGAAAGTTGGTTCAATGGTCAGTCCAAATGTCACCACTACAAACTCATAATGTCCGTACCTAGTTTTGAAGGCTATCTTATTGATGTCTTCTTCCTTGATTCTTACCTAATGGTATCCATATCTCAAGTCTATCTTTGAAAATATATTTTCTCCTCTTAGTTGATCAAAGAGGTCATCAATTCTGGGTAGAGGGTATTTGTTCTTCACAGTGGATTTGTTCAACTGTCTAAAGTCTATACACAACCTCAATGTTCCATCCTTCTTTTCAACAAAGTCTACTGGTGCTCCCCAAGGAGAAACACTTGGACTTATGTACCCTTTCTTCAACAACTCTTCCAAATGCATTTGTAAAGCTTTCAATTCAGGTGTACTCATTTTGTAAGGTGTTTTTGATACGAGGGAAACTCTTGGTACTAAATCAATAGAGAAATCTATCTCCCACTTTGGTGGCAATCCTAGTATTTCTTGGAATACATATTCAAACTCTTGCAATACTGGAAACTCTTCAAGACTTGGCCATTTTTTCTTTTCAAATCTTCCATATGAGTTTCATACAATTGATATCCTTTCCTGAAACATTTCTTCAGCTGTAAGGCTGAAATATCCCTTATAGAAATGGGTCTTGGAATTCATTTCACAGTGCTCTATTTTCCTTCTTCATCAAGACATGTAAAGGTCTTGTTATGACAATCTAGGACAACATGGTGTTGGTCCAAACAATCCATTCCAATTAGGATGTCATAAGATCCTAATGGGATGGTATTCATATCAACAACTGTATTTACTCCATTAAGATTTATTGGACAACTTGAAACAGCCTCATTGATCCTTCTTTTGGTTCCCGTGGCTAGCTAAACCAAACTTGACTTTCCTAGCTTACTTTTCTCCAAATGTAATCTATCCAATATTTTAGGATCAATGTAAAAATGACTTTCTCATGAATCAATTAAAATAGCAACATGTTGATTAATTATCTTACCTTTCACTTTGATCATATTGGATTGATACTATGCTTGTTGATCTTCTAAGGCTTCATATATCTTTCCCATGTCCTCCACTGTTGTAGCCTCTTGGATGTTGTGCATGGTCTTCACTTTATCTCCTCTATGAGGGAAATCCTTGTATAGGTGATTTTCCTTGCACCCCAAACATTGTATAGGTGGTCTTCCTCTTTTACCCAAGTGTTATAGCCTTAAATTGCACCAGACATGCTTACTTGGCATCAGGCCATATCATTTGACTTCTTTTCCAAGCCACTACTGAACAACTTCATAAAAAACACTCTTTTTGAAGGCATACGTGCCTTGCTCCACTACTGCATGCATGTGTGTGTTGGCTGACCCACTATAGACCACGTATACCTAAAAAGAACGAAAAAATGGAAAGTTGTAGATGGAACACATAGTTTTGGGTAAGTGAAATAAACTGACTGACCGTCCATAGTCGGTCACTCGACCAAATACTTAGCCCTTTCTATCCTATAAAAGAAGGGGTAGGGGTCCCATTTGGAAGGAGGAAAATCATAGCAAAGAAACTATACCCGATTTAGTATTCCCCTTGCCCAACATTTTTCAACCATTGTGTGAAGAGAGGCATAAATAGAAGAAGTTGGAGCATAGTTGAAGAGGATCCCAGGACCAGATTCGAGGAGCAGTGGTTGATCTCATCATTGTAAGGTTATTCTTGTGATATTAATAAAAGAAGTACTTTTCCCGTCCCACCATATGAGATTGTCAATATTTAAAGTTGACTATATTTTGATAGAATCTCTAACCCATTAGTTTATAGGTTATATGCATGTGGAGTTCTTTGTTTGTATTTTATGAATGAAGGTCAGCATTGGGAGGAGAGTTGCAGTCAAAGAGCAACCAAGCATTAAAGGGATCGACATCAAACACTGAAACTAAGGTATAGTAACTGAATCTCTTTAGCCTTGTATTTGCATATAAGTAATGGGTGTTATGATTGGGATGTTGGTAAAAAGTAGGAGACTTTATGTCATTTATGCATGCATGATAAAACCCTTAATGCTCGTTCGTAGGAGGGATTTCCCATCCACAACAGAATTGGCGACCATACTGGGGAACTCTAGGGTTTTGGGGGGTACTTGTTGGGTATTTTTAATTGGTTTTACTACCTTTTTCTAAGCTTCTGCAAAATTCTGAGCTAGTAGGGATTCGGGTCTTCCATACCAGTATTCCCTACTTCCTTTGCTTGACTATTTTTTTTCTTTTTCCAAGAAGCCACAGAGGCATCCGTGGTTTGTAGAAGGTATGCCTGTGTATACACGTGCCCTGACTTCATACAACTTGCGTACATATGCTTGCTGCTGAAAGATCAGTCGCATGTCTGAGTCCATAAATATTTCAAAAAGAGGTAGTCATCCTCTCCCTTGTCATAAGTGATCCTTCTCAAGGGGTTTCTAGATATAATTTTGGTTTCTGTTGTTGCAGTCTATTGCCTAGGTATAACCTCAGATTAGCTTTTCTTTCTCAATTTCCTTGCATCTTTCACTATTAGAGTAAGTTTATGTACCTTTCAGGGGTTCTGGTTTTCAATACCAGTACTCCCTGCCTGAGCTTAGCTACTTGTATTTCTTCTCTTGAGAAGAAACAGAGGCACACATAGGCTGTAGTGGCCCTGCACACGTGCATACGCATCATGTCTTTAAGCAGCCCGCGTGTATACACTAGCTTTTGAAGCGACAATCATGTGTCTGTCTAGAAAATTTTGAGGAGGCATTCATCCTCTTCCCTATCAAGTTTTTACTTCCTAGGTTTTCTTGTGTCTTTTTTGTCTCTGTAATAGTAGTTTCAGTCTAGGTTGTGTGCCAGCATAGCTTGCTTTTGCATTTAAAATATTTCTTCCTTCGCTAGGTTTTTTTATGAGATAGCGAGTCAGTCTGATCTACCTTTTTTGGTTGTCAGTAACTCCCCATGGTCTTTGGTTGGCCAGAATCCCTTTTTGGCCTTATCTTGTTTTTATTTTTTCACCTTTTTTCTTCAGAAAAGAAGAAGACATATAGTTTTACATTTTCTTGTTTTTGAAGCATAATAAAAAAAAACAACACAAATTTCTTTTTACTTCTTGTTTTGGTTAAAGAATAGGTTGTTTGCATTAATCAATAGGAAAAAGATTGTTTTCATAAGTTTTGGCTGATTGACATAGGACATTAAGTAGCTCGTTGAGTGAAATATTGTTTTGATTTTTTTAGTTAAAATATCTCAGAAAGAAAAAGTTTGAAAAGTTGTTTAAATATATATATATATATATATTAAAAAAGAGAAAATCTGAATTTGTCAAGAAGAAGTTATTTTGTTTCCAGCTTGTTGTTAATATTTTTTTTTCGTCTCTCAAAACATCACTAGTTTCACTTTCATAACCTTTGACTTAAGACAAGCCTAAAAAAAATTCACGATTAATTAAAATCAACTAGACTTTATGTTTTGTAGGGTACATCAACTAGTCTAGGCTAGAGCCTTGATTTAGGATTGGAGAGGAAACTCTTCAAGGATGAAAACAAACATAAGAGTCTATGCTATGGAGTGTAAAAATTTCAGTATTGTAAAAGTTATCTGGGACCCCCTCTAACATAGGGGATAAACATGAGGTCATGTAAGAAAAGTTAGCGGAGATAACCCCTCCAAAGCCGGACCAAACGTAGTGGGGAATGCATATAGAGGGCTTGTCTTGGGATTCCGTTGATTTCGTTTGCCACAAAGCTTTGTGGGTCTCGAATCCATTCCAGGTCCTCAGTCATCTTCTGGAACACTTGCTTTCAATACCCTTGATAGGTTTTGGGCTTGATACCCTGCTCATTGCGGTCCACCCGACTATCGACTGTACCCGCCTGGTGACTATTTGCATGCTGGAAACCTAGTTGCCTACCTTTCTAGTGACTTACACAGGTGATTGCAGGGGTATACCGCGGTACCTAGGATAGAAATCGGGCCACGCTTTGAAAAGTATACATGAAGGGTGCTTCTGTATTCGAGTTTCACTTGCACCAATAAGTTGCTCTAGTGTTGGTTATTGTAATTGTTCTTCCAACTAGTTAGTGACTGCTTGTTTTATCTCATAGGTACTTTTTTAGTGCGTGTTGGTTTTCAAATGATTATAGATTTCCCTAGTGTGCCTTTGATCTTCTCACACAGTGGAGGATCAGGAGTTCCATCGGTTGTGAAGCCTTCTAGGCCTTCCGTCGATTGACCTCAAAACCCCCCCGCTACCACTAAGGCGAAAATTAGACCAACAAGGGTCTTTTGAGACAACCGGGTTACAGGAAACTATGCCCAACCCATCTTCGAGAGAAGAACTTTCATTTCTGGAGGAACCAATCATTTCTGACCTCGGAGCAGAGGCTATTAGTCCTTATAACCCTCCCATCACTAATCTATCGATGCCCATCGTCGTACAGGTTTTACCTTACGAGTGTCTGGTAGTGTCACTGGCAACAATGGAAGCACACACTGCCACTTCTTCAGGGAATAATGATATTTTCTTCACAACAGTCACTATTGGGGGTGTTCCACCTCTTAACCAACCATCGTTGGTCCAAGACACCATGGTCTTGACTACCTCTACCTTGGGCCGTAGTCTGATTCCATCTATGGTGGCGATCACTACTCTGTTTCCTCATAACACGACAGGCTCTCCTTTCTCATACGGGATGTATGGCTTTGGTACGAGTACTGTACTTTCCTCCTCCTCTCTACAAACTTTGGTTCTAGGGGTAGGTATTTCCAATTCTCCTCTGCAAGGATCTATTGGGGGCACTTCCACTCCCTTTATAGCTTTTCCTTGCGGTGGGGGTCATATACCCCCTTCATCCCCCTTACTCAGTGGACTTCCTCAACACTCTGTCGAGCCTAACATAAACTTGTTTGGAGAAGGTATTCAAGCACTCACTCCTTATAATATGTGAGTTGGTTCGACACCTTTCTCTTTGTTCGGCGCATTTGGTAACAACGCTTTCTCGTCAGCTGTCATTTTGACCGGGGGAAACCCTAGTTATTGACAACCACATCCTGTATAGGGTACTATTCCTCCACAGGGGGCACACTTAGGAATTCCTTCCTCACAAGGATCTTGGAATCCATGGTAGGGACTAGTCCCCTTTCCAGGGATGTCGATCGGGGGTACCCCTTTCCATACCCAGTGGAACACCGAGCAAGGCCCAACACCTATGACCGTCGGATCGGTAGGGGGAAACCCCTCCCAAATTCCTTGGAATGGAATGCATGATCAACCCTTTATGTCTTATTATGAGAATCAGCATATGATGTCTCAAAATGCACCCAATCCATACAGTGGTCATGGTCATGGTTATTACCAGAGCCCTGGCCAGCAACCTAACTTTTCCTAGCAACCTGGTACCAGTCAAACCCCAGGTTCCTTTCTCCCCGGCTACAATCCACAACCCAAACTACCATTTCTGGCAACCCTGCACTTGCCAGATTTGACAAGGATCTTAAATGACCCCATCTATCATGATCCGAGTTTACCTCCTATGCCGACCAAGTTTCCTTCAGACATTCCAAATTTTGAGGGTAATCCTAACGAAGATCCTGGTGATCATGTGACTACCTTCCACTTATGGTGCTCGTCCAACTCGTTAAGAGATGGCTCCGTTCATTTGTGATTGTTTCAATGCACTCTCATAGGGAGTGTTGCGAAATGGTACATTGAGATCGACCACTCACGATAATCTTCCTTTGGGGAATTGGCCATGGCTTTCCTAAACCATTTCCAATTACCTATGAGATATGACATCGACACCGAATTGCTGGCCAATTTCGAGCAGAAAAAAGCGGACCATATCTTGGATCATATCCGAGAATGGAGACGTCGGAAGAGTTTGATCAAAGTGCCAGTCCCACCACCATTCTTGCTCGAGTGGTTCCTTAAGTCTTTAGTACCCTAGTTATCTAAAGACGTCACAACATCCAGAGTGTTTTCCAAGGAATACGCGATAATGAGAGTGCAACAACTAGAGCTAATTTACTCTCAGTCAGGTTTACTCTATGAGATTTTTCCATATGCACCGAGGTCAATCCTTGATAAAACCAGGCAAAGATCTAGAACACATGTTGATGGCATTATTGGTTCAGCACAAACCAAGCATGTTGATCCATTTTCAACTCAATTGCAACAATTTTCGATACAAAAAATAGCGGCCAACCAAACCACTGGTTCAGCTGCTCCCCCTAACCAAAATTTGGATGTACACAGTGTGCAAACGACAAACCCAAAGGCCACCTAGTAGCCTAATGGAAAGAAGAAACAACGAAAAAAGGTAAGGGGGGTAAGAAACCCACCAATAATGCTGGCAGGGGAGACACTGAAAAGAAAACGTCAAAGTATCCTTATAATCTTTGCACGGAAGACCACTCGACCCATCAGTGCCCTCGGCTTGCAGAGGCCCAGAAGTTATTAGCACAACAACATCATGTCGTGTTAACGAACTTGTTCCCACATGGGAAAAATATAACTCAAACCTCCTCGAGGGTGGAAGGGGTCAGTCAAGGACCCCCTCCGTCTTCAAGTAATCCTTCGTCTGCAAATGTGTATATGATGAAAGGTGATTCCTATATAATGACTAGAGCACCAAATTACGGAAATCTAGGAACCTCTGAGAAGGGTAAAGAAGCCGAAAACCCACCTCTTACTCTTTAGATTGAGAAGATGTTGGTTGAAACAATGACACACATACCCAAAGTTGCTTTCAAGAAAGCTTCTTACAACCCAAATGCCAGGGCCGCCTAGAAATACTCTGTGGTGGAGGATTTATCACAAACCCATTGTGCGATGTTTGCTTTGGAAGTCCTCCAGAGTTGCCCTTCCTAGAGAAAGTCCCTGTTAGATTCCTTAGGCTCTACCAAGAATTGTAATCTGGGAACAATCATGCTTGATACCTCTGACTTAAAACCTCATCTTCCTTACCACATTGCTTTTCAAATAGTAGTGGCTTACACCATGAAAACCTTTACCCGAAATATTTTTCGTACAGTGGTAGATGAGGGCGCCTTGACATGCGTGATGTATTTGGCGTGTTGGAAGGCCATCAGCCAACGCATTTTGTCTTTGTCACCTACTATACTTACATATTTTTATGGTCACTCTTTTTTCCCACATAGGATCATCCCCTCTTTCCCCGTCCAGTTAGGAGGTAAAACCATGTGTGTCGAAGTTGAAGTGGTCAATGCGTCTCTCGACTACAATATTTTTTTAGGCAGAAGTTGGACCTACGTTACGCAAGCAATGGTCACGACAGTGTTCTGGGTCTTGTTGTTTCCTCATCAGGGTCGGATTGTGACCATTGATTAGTTATCCTTCTCCTGTCCTAACCCTTCATCAGGAGTCTCCACGGTCCCGATGATTGATAACCCCCAGCCTGGCATCGTCAATGTAGGGATTGGTTTGTGCCCATCATTGATGGGTACTTTCAGTTACATGTCTCCAACCAACAAATTCCATTATATCACGGCTACTCCTGACCATCCTCGGGTGGAAATTTTTCAAATCTCATCATTCCGCACGACGTACTTTCACGATCCATGGACCCTTCCTTCCCCATATGCTACGATGGAAGGGACAGAGCACCATGGCATGGCCATTCCATTTTCCATGGTAGAAGTTCCATACTCAATCTTTCAAGGAGCTTCTGTCGACCCTGATCTGACTCCCGCACAAGAGTTAGATCCAGTGCTCGAGCCTATTTTGGCTCAAGGTTCCCTTGTTGATACAGATTCTTTAGACTTGGTCTTTCCTTCAGATGAAGCAATTATTGAGGCAATGACTAGTCTGGACAGACCCTAGGATGATCTTCATCATAGATCTTACTTCCTCCCAGGGTTAAGACAAATTGAAGCAGAAGAATTTACTCAGACCATGAATGGAGATAAAGATTGTCCTATCAATCCTTTGGCAACACACGCAGTTTACGTTGAAGGAAATATGGCAAAAATCACCGAAATGATACCTATTGACATCTCTAGAACCCCTGGCGTCATGGAGAAAATCTTCATTGGAGCAAATTGCTCTTCCGAGGAGATTCAAATCTACACAGATTTATTTAAAAAATTATGCGACGTGTTTTCTTGGTCTTATGAGGAAATGCTAGGCATAGACCCAAGAATTGTTGAACATGAGATCACGACTTACCCTGATGTCAAGTCGGTCAGATAAAATCTTAGTCCAGTCAATCCTAGGAAAGAAGTAGTTATCAAGGATGAAGTAGAGAAACTACTCAAAGTTGGTTTCATCTACCCCATACAATTGACTCAATGGGTGTTGAATCCTGTGCTAGTCAATAAAAAATAGGGTATGATTCACGTATGCACTGATTTCCATGATCTGAACAAGGCCTACCCAAGAGATAATTTCCCCATGCCATTTATTGACCAGATAGTTGATGAATGCGCCAAATGCGAGGCCTTTTCATTCATGGATGGTTTTTTAGGATACAATCAGATACAAATCAAACCCGAAGACCAAAAAAAAAACGCTTTCATCTATCCATGGGGTACATTTGCTTATCGTAAGATGCCTTTTGGTCTGAAAAATGTTGGAGCTACGTTTCAGCAGGCCATGTCTTTTGCTTTCCATGACCTCAAACACATAGTCGAGGCTTGTCTCGATGATTTAGCATCACGATCTCTCAAGAGAGTTGATCATCCGAAACACCTCCGACTTATCCTGGAACAGTGTCACTGGTTCTGCAATAATCCTGATATTTTAACAAGAAGGTTTGTTTCATCTGGTCCCATGAATTGATGGTTCCACCTCCCAATCCCATCAACCAACGTAGGGCTGCTCCCTTCAAGGTAGAGGGGAACAGTTTTAATTTTTGGGGTTTAGAGGTGTAGTCATATCCCATACATAGGACATCGAATTCAAATAGAAAATCGTCAGGATCCTTTGAAATCAATCCATGGAAGGTTGGCAGGTGTTGTAAGGGGATTGTTTTCATGGGGGCATTGGCAATTGGATCAACTATTGGATACTCCAGTGTGGAGGTATGGGGTTGTCGTTGATTTGCTTGTGCCATTTGCTCAAAAATGTACCAAACATTTTCAGGAGGTTCTTGATTTGGGTATTGTATTTGAAGTTGTTGATTATTTTGTCTTCCAAGGAGTTTGAATGCACTCCCTTTATCTGGGATTTTGGGTATGTCTTCTTTTTTCACAGGAGACTAAGGATCAGGTGGTGGTGGTGGTGGGTATGCCTTGGCAACCCCGCTACTTTATAGTGCTCCTTCCTCCAGATTATTAGCGCTTCCCTTCTCTAAAGGTTTGAGTGGTGGGAGATCTGTACTCTAAAAACTTTGCTCAGACCCCTCAGTTTTACTATGAATCTCAGCGTGGGCCATAGTTGGTGAAACTACTGCCTGAGGGGTTCGGATGGATCCTTTCCTAGGTCCAACTGAATCTTGGGATTCACTCTTTTTAATGATTCGGTCTATGAAAGTTCTTCTTCCATGGATCATCGGACCCTGGGTTTTGGTAGTTTTTGGTGGGGGTTTTGGTTTTTCAAGAACCTTTTTTCTAGTCATACATACTTCACACAACAACACAAGAAATTTCAACAAAAGAAACACCTATGAAACCTTTTAAGTGTCAATTGGAGGTAAGCGTTGGCATAAGCATTTTACTTATTACCTGCATAGGTTCTTACCTTTTGTCTTCAATACCTGGTCCTCCAGAGACACAACCTATGCTACCTTTGACATTCTCCCCGGCAACGGTGCCAAAATGTTGGGCTCTAAAGATGTTCTAAAACAACCTTATTTTAACATTAATTTATCAACCTAGGGATTCGTCTTTTATCTCAAGAATATCAGCAAAGTTTATGCAGGTAGCCTAAAATCATGTAGCTAAACCAGATCTGAGTTCATCAACAGTCAAGTTCCTCAAGTGTTCACCAAATATTTTAAGAACTAACTGAAATTGAAGTCTGATCACTAAGATGCTATAAAATGAAAGGAACTAATTAATCTAATTGAATTCACTTAACTATAAAGCAGTAATTGAATCTAAGAAAGGACTTGCAGATTTAATCTATCAATCATGAATTCTAATTACTGGAAAGGATATAACGAATTATTCTATGGAAAGAAATAAAAAATGTACTCTAATCAAAAGGGATAGCTAATGTAACTTTAACGGAAAGGAACAACTATCGTAATCTTAACTAAAAGGAACAACTAATGTAACTTGAACTGAAAGGAACAACAATTGTAAATCTAAAGAAAACGAACAACATAGATGAAAATGTGAGGAACTGTCAAGCAACAATCTTCAGAAATGGAAATCATAACAGAAATCATGAATACTTAAGGAAATTCCTTCCTTCTGCAAATAATCATCAATTCATTGATATGCTCATGCAATTAAAAGAGATCTGAGTCACGAAATAGAAATCAAACTCTGAACTGATATAATTATAGAATGAGACAGTAGCTTCTTCATACTGGGTCCTCAGTCTTCAAAAGTACTACTACAAGAAACTCAGAATGCAGAGATGATAAAAACACTCAAAACTTTCATTGATTCCATAACTGGTTAAACATTTACAACAACTTCTCGCGCAGGGCAATTCTGAATCTGAATACTTAAAATGCGGTTTTTCTTCTCTATTTTTCTGGATCTATTACCCTCTTATATATTACAATAGTTTGGGTAAATCAAGCTATCCTGAGGATCGAAATATCCTCAGGATTGATTTACTATTATAAAATTACAATATAGCAAATGTATTATCTTCAAACTACTTTGCGCCTAAAAAGTCTTCAATCTCCAATGGCTTGCGCATAGCCAAAATCTCTTTGGTTATCTTTGAAAGTTATTTGTCCAATTCTGTAACAAAATCAAACCATTCCAATTGTAATTTAGAATCTATTTAATAAAGCCTAAATAACAACTCTAAGAGACATATTAATCATGTTCTTTCCTATTTATTCCTAATTAATTGAAGAGTCACTCAGAATGATATCATAAACTGTGGACAAAAGGAAGATATATGTACCTTTTTCATAACCCAACACCATGTTTCAATCATACTTGGCTGATGTCATCAATGATTTTACCCAAATTTCCATGCGTCTCTGATTTTGAAGCAGAGATCAATAAAATTATGCCACAAGTCTTTCAATCATTTGAATTTGGCTAAAACTAGTTTTTAACAGATTTTTCTGCGTGGGAAGGCCATCATATTAGTCAAAAATATGGTTTTTTATGATCAATTGGTCTTTTCTCTAGTAATAATTCATAATCATCACCTTCTTAGACATGGCCGATAGGTAGATAATATCATTTCACATCTCACACACTCTGGTAAGTGATTTTGAGTATGAATCTTGTATCGAAGAAATCGTTGGTTCTATCAATTGGATCT
>JZKD02S1602484.1:0-10255 GCA_000966675.3 Picea glauca
ATTAGGGAGTAACAACAAGTGTCGTCCTAGAGTATCAAGGAGTAACAACAAGTGCCATCTTGGAGTATCATGGAGTAATATACCGAAGTAGAAACAACAACAATGTACCAAAACAATAACAATACTCATGCACATAATGTTTAGTTGGTTAGAACAATGGAATTTGATTTGCGAAATTAGGAATATAAGGGAAACATGATAAGTATAAAATCAAAAATTATGTTGGAAAATTCCAAAATCAAGTAAAAATCGAATGGATGTGACTAGTTAATTACAACATGCATGATGACAAGAAGGTACAAGAAGTGATGGAAAGAATGATGAAAATGAGTAATGACATTAGAAATTCATAACAATTTGAATATGTGTCTCTTGTTGATTGAAAAACAAACTACTCTTGGATGGCTAACATAGTAAATGAGGATTATGGAAAATTAATGAAATCGTAAGTACAAGTGGAGTGTCATGTACCTTCATACTTACCTAGATTGTGTTGATAACCCAATTAATCAATCAACAATAACAATGTGGAAAGAGTGGTGGTAGACATTTGATGTGACTAGTGAATACTTGCACAATAGGTCTACAACAAATGTAGATGTGATTTGCAACATATGAGGATTTGTAGCAAATGAAACTCCATTGCAAGGATAGGATCTGTAGAAAATGAAGTTCCCAAGTAGGAAAGGATTTGCAACATTATCCTAGATACCAAAAGGAATCTTGGGGAGGATAAAGAAAGTATATTTCATATTTCTCTAGTCTGGATCATAAGATAAAAAATGTGTTAGGAACCAACTCCTTGAGAATGGTAAAAATTCAATGAAGAATTGTCTACTTTCAGGGGAAAACGTCCTTTTACAATATATTCAATGTAGAGGATGAAATAAGATCATCCTAAGACTAGGTATCCTTGGTACATATATAAGAGACAAAGGGTACAATTATAATTAAAGGGTGTAATGAAGGGTTCTAGCCTACATATAAATATAACACTAGAATTGTAATAATTCAATATCTAGGGCTCAATAAGGGGTTTTATACTTAACATGGGGATTTCTCTATGGATTAACATGCCCCTCCCCTTAAAACAAGTGTTTTCCTCAACACTTGACTAACTTTGGGTGTTTCTGCATGAATAAGTCATCTTCCCATGATGCCTCTTCCACTAGTAGGTTCTTCCATTTGACGAGGTACTCGGTAATTGCTCTATTTCGCAACTGATTAATCCTTGTTTCAAGGATTTTTTATGGTTCTAGTATGATTTTCCCTTCTTCATTAATCTCTAGAAAAATAGTTTGAATTGGTATTTTGTCACTGATTACCTTCCTTAAGAAAAAAACATGGAAGACTAGAAGTACATGTGAATATGGAGACAACTTCAATTTGTAAGCCATACTTCCAATCCTTTGCAACACCTTATAGGGGCCGTAATATTTGGGTGCTAATTTATTTTCCTTCTTTTTTTTCTTGAGGGATAATTGTTTATATGGTTTTAGCCTAAAAAATACCCAATCCCCCACTTCAAATTCCCATTCACTGCGATGTTGATTTGCTTGTTTCATCCTATTTTGTGCCATAACCAAATTATCCTTCAATAGTTTGAGAACCTCTTGTTGGTTCCCTATGTGTTCTTCCACTGCTTTAACTTTGTGTATTACCTTTCAAGGGAAATGTAATGGATGGAGGTTGATATCTATAAAATGCTAGAAATGGGGACATTTTTGATGAATTATGGAAGGATGTGTTGTACCACCATTCTGCCAAGGGAAACCACTTGACCCATTGTGTTTGTTTATCATATGTAAAGAAACAAAGATATCCTTTTAGATATTTACTCACAATATTATTTTTCCCATCAGATTGAGGACGATAAGATGAGTTATGAGGCAATTGACTACCCACATAAGAAAACAATTCATTCCAAAAATTTCTAGTGAAAAATAGATCTTTGTCACTTACAATAATCTTGGGGACTCTATGTATCTTTTGGAATATTTCCATAAATGATGTGGGTATTGTACTTTCTTTAAAAGGATGAGAAAGAAAAAATGGGCATACCTTGTTATTCAATCCACCACTACCATGTTGACAGTATTTCCTTTAGATTTGGGTAAACCTGTAATAAAATCCATTGAAACTTATTCATAACATTGACTTAGTATAGCTAATGGTTGTAGGACACCTAGAATATTGATTGTCTCTCCCTTATTCTGTTGGCAGACCACACATTCAGACATAAACTTTTGAACATTAATTTTAAAGACCTTCCTAGAAAAATTATTCTTGATCATATGGTAAGTTTTCAAGAACCGTGAATGTCCTCCAATAGGAGAAGTGTGTAATTCCAGAAGGAACTTCCATTTGAGTTGGGAATTATTACATAAATATAGGTGATCATGATACTGCAACAAATCAATCTTCCACATAAATTTATCTAATGTGATGAGGTCCTCTTGTAGTTGTTGATTGATATTTCATATTTCTTTATCTTGCTTCTATTATATCATTGCTTCTTCCACCCAATCATATTGCATAGTAGAAACAACACATAGTGAACCCTCTGTTTCTTCTTCTTTCCTTGAAAGTGCATATGCCACAATATTATGTTTTCCTTTCTTGTAGATAATTTCAAATTCATAACCTAGAATCTTTGTAAAAAAAAATTGTTTCTCTTCTCAAGATAATAATTTCCCCAAGAAGTACTTCAAACTATCGTGATCTATTTTTACTTTGAAGTTTCTTCCTACTAGGTAAGGGAGCCATTTCTTAATTAAATGTAGTATGGCCAACATTTATTTTTCATAAATGGGTTTAAGTTTTTTCCTTTAATTTGGATGCTTTCAAAGGAAAGGGGGCTTCCTAATTGCATTAAAATTGCACCAATTCCATGGCTCAAGGTATCACCCTCCACAATAAATGTTTTTTGTAAATTCAGGTGTGGCTAGGACACGAGTTGTACACATAGTCTCCTTAAGTTTTTCAAAACATTTGGTTGCTTCTCGAGTCCAAGAAAATGCTTCCTTCTTTAATAATGTTGTTAGAGGTGCCACTATTTGACCATAGTTCTTGGAAAACTTGTAGTAATATCCTATCAATCCTAAGAAACCTCTAAGTTTCTTCAAGGTTTTGGGAATTAACCATTTCCTCATAGTCTTAATTTTGTTATGGTCCACTTTTACACCTTCATGAGATACAATATGACCCAAATATTCCACTTCTTGAACCCCAAAGGCACACTTGGAAGGATTTGTATAAATTTATTGCTCTTTCAAAAGTTGTAACAATTTGTCAACATGTTGTATATTATCTTCCAAAGATTTTTTGTAGATTAGTATGTCATAAAAAAATACTAACAAAATTTTTATAAAGAAGGATTTGAAAACATAATTCATCAAGATTTCAAATGTTGAAGGTGAATTGGTAAGTCCAAATGGAATAACCAAAAACTCATAATGACCTTCAATTTTTCTAAAGGTTGTTTTGGGAATGTCTTCCTGCCTCATTTTGATTGGATGATATCTAGAATGAAGATCCAACTTAGTAAAGAAAATTTCCCCATGAAATTAATCTAATAATTCATCAATGACAAGAATAGGAAAATTATCTTTGATGGTCATTTTGTTGAGATATATATAATCTAGAAACGTACGCCATGAACCATCCTTGTTTGTAACCATCACTATTAGTGAAGAGAAACAAATTTGGCTAGGTTGAATGATGGTCACCTCTAACATTTCTTGGATCATACACTCATTCTCACTCTTCCATGCATATGGATACCTATAAGTCCTAATTTTAGTATGTACACTTCCTAGTTTCAAATAAATAGCATGGTCATGATCTCAAGCAGGTGAAAGGCCCTTAGGCATCTCCCAAAATATCTTGGAATGGTTGTTTATGACTATTTGGAGATCCACTGGAGTAGAGGATATAGTTGTTTGAACATCTAGTGAGTACAATTGTGAAATTACACCATTGTGTCCCTTTTTGAGTAATTGTTTCAAGCTATTAGAGTTTATCATCTTACAAGGTTTCCTTTGGATACCTTTAATCTCAATTTCCTTTCCTTTTGAGGAAAATGTTATAAAAAGGTATTGAAAATTAAGGGCCATTGTTCCCAATGATTGTAACCATTAGACCCCTAATACAACATTGACGCCACCCATTTGGATGGAAATCAAGGGACTATCCAAAAAATACTCCCATGTATTGAGCTTAATATTATGTTACTTCCCATAAAAATTTATGGTACCTCCATCTGCAATCATTATCTGAAACTCTGGTGTTGGAAATATAAAGAAAATGATATCTTTTGTTAATTTGTAATTGATGAAGTTATGGGTACTACTAGAATCAATCAACATTATTACCTTTTTATTTTCTATGTATCCCTGTATCTTGAGGGTTTGTGGAGTATTGATGCCAGTGAATACATGACAATATATCATTAGAGCAGTATCTTGTAGATCTAGATCTTGTTATGGTTCCAATTCTTATTCTTCTTCCACTTCATAGTCTATGTAGAATAATTTCTTCTCACCACACTTATGCCTCTTACTATACTTGTTTTCACCATTGAAAGATCATCCATTTTCTCTTCTTTCATCCATTTGTTGAGGTGGAAACCTTCTTGGTTGAGGTATGATTGTATTATGAACCCCGAAACGATCTCTATTATGTGTGTTTCCTCCAATGGTAGACTTGTGTGTATCCTTATCCTTGGATTGAATATGACGAGCAAATTGCATAGCTTCCATAATATTTTTAGGATGTTTTAGGAAAATCTCATGTTTAATGTCTTCTTCTAATCCACCCATGTAATATTCCAAAAAAAAATCATCACTTATGTCATCCACCCTTGTGTACAATAACTAAAATTATGAATTACAATCTTCCATATCACCTAAGTGTTTGATTCTTGTCAATTGACTGAAGTAGTAATGCTCCCAAACTTTCCCATATTGTGCTTCTAAGTCTCTTGTAAATAAACCCCAATTATAATGATAAGAAGGGGTATTCATTTCAAATACCCATTGATACCATTGACATGGTTTTATCTCAATGTTCAAAGTTGCAATGTGAATCGTTTGCTTATCATCCATAATATTATGCAGTTCAAAATATTGCTCTATTTGGTTCACCCGAGTAAATACCTATGTTCCATCACACTTCCTTAATTCAACCTTGGGAAGGTTCACTCCTTTTGGAGACCATCCATAAGTAACTCCATTATTGGAGTTAAATCCCCATGGAGAATTCTTATTATTGGAAATTTGTTCAACCTGAATACCACCTTTATTTTCATGAGTCCCTTCATACACCTTATCAATTTTAGGAAACCTACCATTTAAGGCTTCCATAATCTTATGTTCCATTTGTTCCAACTTTTTCCCCATTGTTCTTTTCATATGTTCCTTATTTTCATCCATTTTACTTTCCATCAGTTCCTTATTTGCATCTCCTCATTTACTTTCCATTAGTTCCTTATTTTGTATCTCCTCATTTTCTTCATGAGCCATGGAGGAGATTTATAGAGATTTAATTGAAGTAATTTTTGGATATTTCATTGGAGCCATGGAAAAAAATATTTATTTTTTTTAAAATGAGCTTACTAACCACATAAAAGACTCTTAAAATCATTAGAAAATAACTTTTGCAAAAACCCTAACGTCCACAAGAAATGTATCAGAAAATATAATGATTCAAAATACAAATATTTTCTACATGTACTTCACTATGTCAACTTAGGATTCTAAAAATTTCAAAGTCTGAAACTTCAATGAAAAAAAAATTACAACAAAAATACCAAGATAATTGATTTCAGGTTTAGTCAAAAACCTTGTCTTCCATGGACTATACCTCCAAAAGTATAGTGAACCAAAAATTGAAATTTTGACCACATATACTATGAAATTTCTCCTCAATCGACACAATATTTCACTATATGAAACCTCCAAAAAAAACATTTAATTCCAATATGACTTGTTTAAAATTGAATTCAGGACGAGTAAAAAACACTATATACCAAAGGTTATATCTCTGAAAATATAACGACCCAAAAATTAAAGTTATTACTAGCGGTACTTTGATATGTCTCCTAAGTAACCTCCAAATTCCTCTATTTGAAGTGTCCCGGAAAAAACATTTATAGAAACAATTCCAAGATGACTCACATGAAGCAACAAAACAATAGGATTAATGCTCTGATACCAAATGTTAGGAACCAATGCCTTGAGAATGATAAAAATTCAATGAATAATATTCCACTTCGACAGGGAAACCTCCCTTTACAATATCTTCAATGTACAAGATGAGATAAGATGATCCTAAGACTAGGTCTCCTTGGTGTGTGTGTGTGTGTGTGTAGGAGACAAAGGGTACAATTATAATGAAGGTTCTAACCTACATACAAATATAACACTAGAATTGTAATAATTCAACATCTAGGGATTAATAAGGGGTTTTATACTTAACATGTCCCACTTTGTCTAGGGATTAACAAAATCACTGGTTTTGGCCTCTTGGAAAATATTGGCAACTCCAAAACATCTTGGAGGCTAGGGCTTAAAAAACATTTTTCTCTTCTCAAAATCCTTGGCAACAAAAAATGTGTGGGGGCTTGTTGAGGGTTCAAAATTGTGGGTTCAAGTTCCCTAGGAAAATATTTCCCCTAGGATTCATGTATTACATCCACAAACCATTAAAATGAATGCAAAATGGGTCAATCCTATGGAAATACATCCTCAATTCCTTTCCTCTTATTGGAAACTAGTTAATCTAGAAAGTAGGCTATAGGGAAAAATATCTCATAGGTAAAGACACATGGATTGGATGTAATAATTCCCATATTCTCCCATACCATATTATTCATTTTATTAATAGAGAGGGTTTCTTTTTCCTAAATAAGATCTAGCATAGAGACATTGCTTCTAGGAATATTGGTTGGTTGAATTGACAAGAGGTTGCACTTGGTGAGGATGATGCACTACCTTGGAATAGCTACATAAACTCCTTCAAAAAATGTTTTTTCCACCCTTCGAATTATGAGGATCTATTAATATCATCTCTAAATCCTACCAGATGATATACTCCTCATATCAAATATCAATCCTTGGCCCATGAATTCCAGGTGGATCCCCCACCATGGTCGGGGAAGATGTTGTGGAAATTAAAATTCTTAGCAAAATAAAATCTTTATATGTGGATTTTGTTGTCAAATAAATCCCCTACTTGGGACAATCTACAAAATAAGAGATTTACCGGTTCGGGAAAATGTAGTCTCTCTAAGAAGAAAAATGAATCAATTTCACATATTTTTCTCAGCTGCCCCTTTACAACAGATGTATGGTCAGAGCTTCATTGGATTACTGGGGAACATTATTGTTGGGCAGTAGAAAATATTGAAGCTTCCTTTAAAGCATGGATGGACAATACCCATTCAAATCTATACAAAGATTTACCTATGATTGCAACTTAGGGCATTTGGCTAGTCAACAAACTTTCCCTTTTTGAGGGGGGTGTGATCCATCTCCCTCACATTGTGTTATTTCCATTCTAGAAATATTTTTTGCATATCCCCAACAATCAGACTCTTCTTCATCTACCCACTCTTTGGAGACACCTATCTCAATAGACATCCCTTGGGATTTATTTGACAGTGCAGCTCAAGAGACCCCTTCCCTAGGAGGGGAAGAAGGGATAATATTCCTCTCAAAGGATAATTCCATCTCTTTCTTGGCTAGACTCAACCAAGACACTAACAATTATATTGAACTAATGGCCCTCAAACTCACTCTCTTATTGGAAAAGGAAAAAGGCATATCCCACTTAAATATATGTGGAGACTCACTACTAACCATTTGATGCATAAAATGGATCATTCCTCTACATAACTATTCACTACAACCTATTTTTCAGGATGTCCAATGATCAACTTTGTTTTTCTCTCACATATCTTTTAACATGTGTACAGGAACCAAAACCAAGAAGCAGACAAACTCTCAAAGACTGGTCTGGTGCTAGATAAAGGCATGTGGAAGATATTTGAAAAGACCTCTAAAGGAACTATATTCACAACTCCCAGTGACATCTAGAATATATGAAATATACGGTCGATTTTTTCAAAGCTTTCTCAGAACATATGTCTGACTTTACTTTGTATAAGGATTTGAACAAATTGACAATATCCTGATTTTTTTAGTCTCTCAATAACATGTATATCAATGGATCATAGATGGTTGTTTGCACACAACCCAATTTTTTTTTGTTTGAAATTAGTAGACTTTCACTTATATATACTTCAACAATAGGTGGTTGGTCCCTCTTGGACAATTTTGAGCAGTTTTTCTATCATTGTTGGAGTGAGCAAAGTGACGTAAATATATTTATGTATAAGATCGTTGTAATGTTTGGAATAGATTTAGGTAATGCAATTGGAAAAAGTTTAATTGGTATACACATTAAGTTATTTTAAAGTATGTGTTAGACAGTTGGCTTAGGTTGATGGATAGTTGGTATGGATTGTTGGTTTTCATTGATGTCAACTATTGGAGAGTGATATTGTAGATTGATGTCAACCCTTGGAGAAATTCTGGTAATGAATTGTGGTAGCACAAAGGTTTGGGTAATGGAACCAAGGTTGTTTCATGTATAATTGTATGATTTTTCATATATATTAAGGGAATACTATTCTAGATGGATAGTACATACCATTCTATTTTTGGTGGTATGTGGAACATCACATAAATCCTCATGGTTAGAGAGTTATGGCCATGAGAAGTTAGAGAACCCAGGTTTGGGTAATGGACCCAAGTTTGTTTGATGGATAATTGTATGATTTTTGATATATTTGAAGGAAAGACTATTATATATGGATAGTACATTTCATTCCATTTCTGGTGGTATTTGGAACGTCACATAAATCCTCACGGTCTAACATTCATGCCCTTACGAAGTTGGAGGACCCTCATATGTTGGCTTGAAGCCCCAAAAGTTCAAAGAAGTCAAAGAGATTGCAAAGAATAAAATATTATATAAATGATAAAGTAAAGTGACAAAGTCAAGAAGAATTATTCAAATAATAAAGTGAAGTGACAAAATCAAAGAAGATTATTTAAATGATAAAGTGAGGTGACAAAGTCAAGGAGGAATATTTAAATGATAAAGTAATGGAGAAATTTCTAATTATGGAAAGTGGTTAACCCTAAAAAAGAGGAAAATATGTTAAGTGACCTATAAATGGGTTAAGTGACCTAGAAATAGGTTAAGTGACCTAGAAATGGGTTAAGTGACCTAGAAGATGCTTCTAAGGAAGATATTTGGAGAGTATAAATAAGAGGCAAGGCTCTCTCATTTTATATCACACTTCGGAATATTGAATATCTATAGGTGACTAAGGTAACCAAAGGATATATAAGCCAAATTTCAGAGGGAAGGTGAAGAAAAGAAGGCTGAAATTCAAGGATAAATTCTTTTGATGATGTTTTCTAAGGTATGTTATTTACAGGTCATCTCACCATTTTCGCAATAAATTTTTTTCTAGAATGATTCAGACCGTGAAATTGATAGGCCAGTGAGGAAACATATCCAAGTATCTTTGGTAAAAGTTTAATCATTTGGGTCGTTTTTTTTTTGGAGTTACACTTTGTGAAAAATAAGGTTTGTGGCTAGTCCTGAAACTAGTCTAAAACAAGTGTTTCGGGTAAAATAACATAACTTCTTCATAACATATCAAAATTCAGTAAGAAATTTTTTTTTGGTTAGAGTACATTCTGTAGTATTTTGTGTAACATTTTCAGATCCATTCAACAAATATTCCGTGTGGGGCACGCTCTACAAGGTTGCTCTCTAGAATAAGCCAGAATTCAGAAAGGTATGCCATTTTTTATATAAATCCTTTTCCAAGAGGTTCCAAGTAGTGACACCTGGAGGAATTGCATAAAACAAAATGAAGAACATTGTGTAATATTTTCATATCTTTATTCATTATAGGTACATATTTATGATTATTTCAAGTTAGGGTTCTTGATTAATCCCAAACTAGTCATGTGAGACTAAAGAAAAGTTTGATGAAAATGTTAGTCTCTTGTTGTGAAAGTTAAGGAAGGTTTGCAAGTATGTGATCATATACACCAAGCTTATTATAGAGTTACAAATCATATTTGGATGATAAAATTGATGAGGGATTTTGGTTAAGGTACATGTTGGGTACATGGTTGAGACAAGTAGTTGATGAGTTGGCACATACATGAGG
>JZKD02S1602484.1:31813-44684 GCA_000966675.3 Picea glauca
CCTTGAACAATAACTATTGATTATTTCTCATATATTGTGCATGGTGTATTGTGGTGTATTGTTGTAACTCTTATACTATTGTTCATTTCTCATTGGATATAGTTGAATGGTTTAATTATAAGTTGAAAAAGGTTTTAAATTGTACTTGATACTGATTCACCTCCCTCTCAGTATCAACATATACACCAAAGTGTGTCACCTTGGGGTGCCCCAGTCTTGTTTGGGAAGAAGAAATATGAAACATTTAGATTGTGCATCAATTTCAGACAGTTGAAAAAAGTGGCTATAAAGAAAAAGTATCCTCTACCAGGGATTGATGATCTCTTCGATCAATTGAAGGATGCTAGGGTATTTTCAAAGATTGATCTCAGGTCAAGATATCATCAAGTAAGGATTAAAGAGGAATACGTTAGCAGATTAGGTCAAGATATCATCAGGTAAGGATTAAAGAGGAGTACGTCAGAAAGACAACCTTCATAACAAGGTATGATCATTATGATTTCATAGTGGTGCCATTTGGGTTATCAAATGCCCCATATTTTTTCATGTGCTTAATGAATGGTGTTTTTCGAGAATATTTAGACAAGTTTGTCATTATATTTCTGGATGACATCCTTGTATATTCCAATTCGGAAGAAGAAAATAAACATCATTTGAGGATGGTGCTGCAAGTGCTAAAAGAGCATCAATTGTATGAAAAATTGAGCAAGTGCTCATTTTATCAAAACATAATTTAGTATTTGGGGCATATCATATCTGAAGAAGGGATAGAAGTGGACCCTGAAAAGATTGAGGCCATAAAAGTATGGACAACACCTAAGAAGGTGACTGAATTCATATCCTTCATGGGTCTAGTTGGCTACTACAGAAGGTTCATTGTAGGGTTTTCAAGAATAGCTCACCCCATCACTTCCTTGCAAAGGAAGGGTAAAAAGTTTCAATGGACAAAAGAATGTAAAATGAGCTTCCAACAATTGAAGCAGCTATTAACCAGTGCTCCAATTTTGAAGATTGCAGATCCATATGAAGATTTTGTGGTTTGCACAGATGCGTGAAAAGAAGGAATAGGAGGAGTCCTTAGTCAGAAAGGATTTGTGATATTTTTCGATTCTAGAAAATTGAAAGAGCATGAAAGGCTCTACGCCACTCATGATTTGGAGTTGGAATCCATTGTACATGCTCTAAAGAAATGGTGACACTACCTCATGGAAAATAGGTTTGAATTGAGGACAGACCATAACGGTTTGAAATATTTGTTTGATAAGCCTACCTTGAATTCTAGGAAGAGTAGATGGTTGGAATTCCTCTATGAATATGACTTTGATATCAAACACATCAAAGGAAAGGAGAGAAAAGTGGTTGATGCACTCAGTAGGAGAGTGCATGAACTACATGCTACAACTATTAGCAGGTATCAGATGGATCGTAAAGGCAGGATTTTTGAAGCTGCAAAAGTTAATTTGCAGTACATGGAACTGGTAAGTAAATTGTAGCAAGGTAAAATGCAGTAGAAAGATGAAGATTATAAATTGGGAATCGATGGAATTATCTTGTACAAAAACAAATTTTATGTACCCAATTCTCCTGAAGTGAGGAGTGCGATTTTGAAAGAAATGCATAATGTGCCTTATGTTGGACACCCAGGATATCAAAAATCAATTTCAGCAGTCAAAAGCCAATATTATTGTCCAGGCATGAAGAAAGAAGTTGTAGAGTACATTTCTATATGTATGGAGTGTCAAAGGGTCAAAGCTAAGCATAGACACCTAGCTGGGTTGCTACAACTGTTAACCATCCATAAGTGGAAGTGGGAAGTGGTGACAATGGATTTCATCATAGGATTTCTAGAACAAGCAAGCAACATGATTCCATCGTGGTGGTGGTAGATAAGCTCACGAAGGCCACCCATTTTATTCCATTGAAGACTACTCACAAGACAATTAATGTTATTGATATTTATATGAAGGAAATAACATGCTTGCATGGACTTCCCAAGACAATTGTGTCTGACAGAAACCCGAAGTTCACCTCAACGTTTTGGAGAGGATTATTCAAGGGGTTCGAAACAAACCTGAACTTTAGCACAACCTATCATCCTGAGTCGAATGGGAAAACATAAAGGGTGAACCAAGTGATAGAAGATATGCTAAGGATGTATGTGATGGACAAACCATATAAATGGGAAGATTATCTACACTTGGTAGAATTTTCCTACAACAATGGGTATGAAGCATCACTGAAGATGAGCCTGTTTGAAGCACTTTATGGTAGAAGTGCAACACCCCAGTAAGTTGGGAGAACTGATCTGATAGAGAAGTAATTGGACCATAGTTTCTGAAGGAAATGGAAGAGCAAATGATGAAGATTAAACATAATTTGAAGGTTTCCCAAGACAGACAGAAAATCTATGCAGACAAAGGAAAAAACCAAAGAGAGTTTAAAGTGGGTGATCATGTTTTCTTAAAGGTGAAATCCAATAGAAGTTCCCTGAAGCTAGGAAGTTGTTCCAAGTTGGCAGCCATATTTTGTGGACCATTTGAAATCCTAGAAAGGATTGGACTAGTATCTTATATGCTTCCATTTCCTGCATCCATGATTGTTCATAATGTATTTCATGTATCATTTTTCAAGAAGTATATACCTAATGCTAATCATGTGATTGATTGGAATGTGATTCAAGTGGATAAAGAAGGCGCTTTGCAAGTGCATCCTATGCACATACTGGACTGTAAGAGAAAACAACTCTAGAATCGAGTTGTAAATATTGTAAATGTTCAGTGGAATTGGTACAATCCCGAGGATGAAACATGGGAGCATGAAGATGCTATGCAGGCAGATCACCCACATTGTTTTGAATATTTTGGAAATATTCCTATTGTTGTTTAAATAATTTGCACTGAGGAAAGTGAAAAAATAAGGGGAGGGGATTGTAACACCGCAAGTTCAAGCCCATTCTAAATTGTAATTATGTTTATAGGCTGGTGAGCCAAGTGTTTATAAGCTAGAAGACTTATGCATTTATTAGGCCGAAGAGCCCAGATGTTAAGGCCATTGATCCTGATTTTGTATATGTAAATACTCACATCATTAATAAAAATTACATCACTGTGTGTACACCTTCCATGAAGAAAGAATTATGGGGGACTAAGCTCCACTAGGTAGGGAAGGGGATAAGTGTCTAGGGATAGGGGCTAAGCTAGAGGGATTACCTCTAAAGGAATAATATTATATCGGTATTTCCTAGAGGCTAAGGTTTGACATATCCATGTTGTCCTAAGTTCTTGGGGAAAGGGAACGAGTGTTAAGTGGAGCTCATGCAGGTTTAGGAAGACATGTGTCAACCTGGGTGCATGCAGTGTTTAGGTGGGAAATTCAGCTTGTTGGGGGTTCCTTCACCATTTCTTCTTCACTCTCGCAATGTTAGCCACCCTGGAAGAGAGCCATACTCCCGACTGAAGCATGTACTGAGATAGGAAGAGCTCGAAAACTACAGTTATATTGGAGTTGTCCTGTGTATTTCCTGGGAAGCCGGATGTGCCTGTATTTTCCTAATTCCATGTGGTTTCTTAGCGGTTGGATGTTGCTGCCAACACAATTCCTTGGATGAGATTGGCTTGCTACCATATTCTAAGTCCTTACCATTTTTCATTTGTTACCATCACCTGTGCATTAGCCAAATTATTTTGTTGACATCACTCGTGTTCGTTTGACATAAGAGATGAATTGAAGAAGTAGGTTGTTAGGCCTATGAGAAACTCTCCCAGGTGAGAGAGTTTTTTAGGGAAGTGATTTCTTCTGGAGGGAGTCATGTAGCAGCTACAATACTGTAAGACTTCTGGTCCACCCTATTGTTGAAGCCCAAGAAAAGGGAGGTGTAATAGTTGAAGCACTTGTGATAGTGAAGGTGTACCCTCCTAGGGTGGAACGGGCATGTGGAGAATGAGGGTCTGTGGGTGTAAGTGGATCCTGGGAGGAAATCCCTCTTGTTGTTCTGTGTGACTTCCCTGTTGTCCTTGCCAAGCCTAGGAATCCCTTTCCAGGTGGAGTTTAGTTCCAACTCGGGGGTGACCCACTACTGAGCATGATGAGCAGCGTGGTCTAAGGATGGGAGGTTTGTGTAAGGTATGCACGCAGTTGGTGGTCCTCAATTAAAAGACAAGTACCCATTTCTCTTTTCATTTACATACTGTGTATTTGTATATGATGTTATATCTCTGGTTTTGTCTGTGATTATTGCATGTATGATTTTACTATTATTTCTGCATTAAGATGTGTGATAGAAAAATGTAAATCATCCGTTAAATATTGGTATGTTTTATTTTTTCTTCCGCAAGAATATGTGTATGTACAAAATGTTAATGTCTAGTTAAAATTGCATTAGAAATATATACGTGTGTGTGTGTGTGTGTTCATGCTTGAGCATGTTATTTTTTGAGGTGATGTTGCATGTCTTGTTGGTTTAAGGCCTGAAAGGTCACAAAAATGGTGTCATAGAAGAAACATGTTTCCATTGTGGTGTTTCCCGACCTGTCGGGTGGATGGGGACGTTACACCTATTGTTCATACAATGGGGATAGAAACAATTCTCATAGATTATAGTGGTCCTCTTCAAGTAATAAAGTTTAAAGTAGGTATTTCTAAATGGAAATCTGCATCCATGGCATATACCATAGGATTAATTTCTATAGAAGAGGATAGACATATTTTCCATAATCTAAAAGAAAGAAGGGTTTAGTTCATTCCCATTGATCAAATAAAGTGGTAAAAATATAAAGAAGACATAAATAAAATCTCACATATTGAGTCAAGAGAAAAAGCATTAGAGGCAAAGAAATGGCACATAAGTACTCTTTTTTAGGTATATTCTTAGTTTCAGAAGGTCATCTCCTTCTTACATTGTCTTCTTACGGGAGAAACATTTTGTGTTCCAACTTCGAGCTATACCAGAGGGTAGATTGCATCATCTCAAGTCTATTAAGACATTTTTTGAAAGTGTACTACAATAACAATGAATATGATTCAAAATTATTATGTGAATTATATCAACATGAAATTATCTTATTTCATGACCAAAAATGGAATTTGGATAAGATTTCCACTATATAATTAACATTCTTCCAAGCTACTTCTAACATTTGACCCAAGTCTGTTTGGGTCCTAGGATACATCAACTAGCATAAGGTTAGTTACTCCAAGAACATCATAATGTTTCATAAAAACATCAATCAACAATATATTCTATCCTTCAATTATCATCAAATAAAGCAATTCAATGAAGCATCAAGGAAACAATGAGTCCCTAACATCATCTCCCATCTAAGTACCATAAAATTCCATTATAGCTTCAAGGAAAAGACCCTCTAGCAGAGGTTTTTGCGGATGCCCCTATAAAAATATCCAAAAAATCTGTTTATAGCGGATGATACTAGCATAGGTTTTTACACAGGTGCTTTTATAAGTACATAATGCACCGGTTTGTTTTCTACAACAAGCACATCGGTGCCCTCAAAACTAGCATACTGTAGCAGGGTTATTTCAAATAAAGAAAAATATTATCCAGTGCGCTACGAAAATGGTAAAAACAATTTTTACCATCGGTAATTTTTTTAACAAAAGAATGTTTCGGTACACCTGGTGAACAACTGCACTGGGCCATACATGTTTAATGAGAGCACCAATTATATTTAAGAAAAATATCCCTATCACAGTACTCATTTATTTGGGCATGCGTGCACATCGGTGCGTATATTACTATATAGTGCACCGTCGTACATTTTTTGAAAACCTACAATAGTGAGAAAATTTTGTTTAAGCATGACACGGTGCGGTATAATAATAGGCTCCCTGGTGGGATTGGTGTTACATAGCGCACTGCCTAAATTTGGAAATTAACCCTAACACGGTGCTCCATATTGGAGCACTAGTGCACATGATATAATGGAGTGCACCGAAATATATTTTTTGACACAATCCTACATTTGTGTGTAAACTTTTTTTATTTAACCATATAATAGTGCACTCTACTAATAGTACATCGGTGCTTCCAGTGTTATGTGGCATACTGTAGCTTTTTAAAAGAACGCTATTATGGTGCGTCATTATTTCCTGGTGAGTCCTTTTCTTCATAGTGCACTGGATAATATTTTTCCTTGTGGTGCCCTTCCATCGATGCTTTCCTTGGTTGTCTTCCTTTGATCTGTTGCTTGATCCGTTAATTTTGAATTTTTCCAAATGGTGGGAAAATTTAGATTTTTTTAGTACGTCGAAACCATGCCTCCCTGATGACAAAATGTCCAGGTAATGTCCTTGTTTCTTCATAACTTAAGTTTTTGCTAGATTAAAATTTAAAATTGAGTGAAATTTTAAGTGTAAAGAAAAAAAAAAGAAAAAAACTACGTGGTGCATTCAAGGCTCTCGACTCGCACCTCCTATGGTGAAAACTGTAAATTTACAGGGTGCACCATGTACCTTGTTACCTTTCTCAGAGGTGCATTGGTAAACATAAATGCACCAACACATTCGTTTAACGATGCACCGAAGAAAATCATATAACTGGTGGGGTGGTGCGTCAAAGTATAGATAACCCATCAGGTCGTTAAAGTACATGGTGCACTACCTTTATCAGATATAGTTTTACGTAGTGCATTGATAAACATATGCATCGGGGCGTTCATGTTCACCAAACTCACCACCGAGAAATGTAACATTATGTTGCGGTGCACCCAGTAAATGTTTAGGTCCTAGGATACATGGGAGGTCAAACTTCCCATTTGCCTCATAGTTGTTTTTATTACTTTTTGAGAGGTTTTTAGAGATGAGGCCAAATTGTTTACGTCAAAATGTTAGGCCGAGGACTCATCTGCTAAGGCACATGTTGGGGGAGATGATGCCCAAGAGGGGCCAACTAGATTTTCTGGCCAAGATTGTGCCAGACGCACTAGGGCTACTAGGCAATGTGACAGATCACATGGTCGTCATGGTGCCATGTCCTTACGCGAGTTTGGATTGGCGAGGATGTCCAAACATCCTATTCACACCAGATGAGCCACCATATGATAGATTTAATATTAGTATTTTGTTTAAATTAATATAGTTTCATTTTATTTTCTTACTTAATTAGAATAAAATTATTTCTAACACATTCTTTAACTTGTTTTCTTAAATTGTTTAATGAATTAATTGTGTAATTATTGTTCTGTACTATATATTTTTCATATATTGGAACTCTCATTGGGGACATGCCTCCTCCCCCAAAAAAATGACGACGAGGATATGATTCTTGAGGCCACAACGAGACAGGGTCCTCGAGTGCATGTACCCGGTGGCATGCGCCGTAGGCCCAATACCAGATTTAGGTTGGAATAGGGCGACTGACTCTCTGCACTTTTGACTAAGGTGGGAGTCTACCCTACCCTGATGTGAGACATCAGGGAAAATATGATGCTCTTGGATATTTGGAGGGAGATTCCGCGTGATTTGATGCCTCTTACATGTCATATCGTAGAAGTTTTCAGGCTACCAGAAGCAAGGAGGGATACTAATGATATACAAAACTCTTCTTCCAATACAAACCATTCATCAAGTACCCCATCAATTGATTAGGTTGGTCATGATCATCCTTCTCCACATCCTCCTCCTCCTCCTTCACCTCACCCAGATCATGAGGAGGAAACACATATTCCTCATCCTCCTTGTTGGTGCATGCCTATTTTGGGAGAGAAAAGCCTATTTTTGGGCGCAAGAATATTTTTGGAAAGAAAAAGACTATTTTTGAGAACTTTCCATATGTGGCAGAAAAGAAACATGTATAAAAAGAAGGAAAAGGAGCATGCAAAAGAAGGAGGAAAAACAATGTGGCCTGCATGTAGACAAACCTAGCCATGTTAGGGTTAGGGATTTTCAAAGGAATGTAATGGATATAAGCCAATATAATAGTATAAATAAACGCCTAGGAGGATTAATAGAGTTTGTTCATAGGTTGATGGTCAAGGAGATATAGTTTTGGTCTGAATAAGCTAGTTTTTTAGGGTTAGATCATAGGCTGTGGATTCTGGTGTGGCCTAGTCCACCTCACGGAGGGTACTTACCCTCCTTTTTTATTGTAATCCTAAAGAATGTAATGTGCGCAGCGTAAATTTTGTAGAAAGATGAATAAAAGAGAAGAAGAGACAAATCTTTGTGGACGTAGCCCCATGGGGGGGGTGAACCACAATAAATCTACTGTGTTTATGTTTCTTGAATGGTTGTTTCATTGTTATGTTATTTGTTAGTAAAGAATGAATGGTTGATTTATATTATGACAACATGCATGAATAGTTTGATTAGTGAATGAATGTTAGATTTATAAGAATGGATAATAAATATGATGCATGAGGAAAAGGAATAGAATACAGTCCCAATCCCTTCCCTGACTGCAGAAAATTGAGCTGTGTAGTCCCCCATAAGCTATCTTGGGTGAGACTGTGTTGTCCACTCTGTTCATAGCGTTTCTTTTTGGTTTACTAGGAGGGCCGATAGTTTGAGGATTTTTTTGGAAACATTTGAGATTGGAACCTGGGTCAGCCCAAGCATCCAACAAATGGTTTTGTTGTCAGTTGGAACTACACATCATCGATTGGAAGGGATCTATTGAAGAAATGAACGAAGAATGAAAACATAGAAGGGAATGTTTAGGCCATTGTTATAACCCTAAATTGCACCACACATGCTTACCTGGCATCAGGCCAACTCATATCCCTTCATTGCCAAAACATTTGTTGAACAACTCTTTGGAAATCCTCTTGGGTCATAGCCCACACGCCCTAACCCATTACTGCACGCGTGTGCACACTGTCTGGCTCACTACAGCCCACGTGTACCTAACAAAGCACGAAAAAAGGAAAGTTGTCGATGGAACAAAAAGCTATGGGGCAGTTAACTAAAACTCCCGGCCATGCATGGCCGAGGGTTCGTCCAAAACCCTAGCTCCTTCTAGCCTATAAAAGAAGGGGTAGGGGTACCATTTGGAGGAGGAAAAAATATAGCGAAGAAAATCTGCCCATTTACGTAATCCATTGTCCCAACCCTTTAGCCTTTCCTCATGCCAAAGGAGATTTAATGCAATGCAGTTGGAGGACAAAAGAAGAGGAGCCTAGGATCAGGTTCAAGGAGCGATGGTCAGCCTCAGCTTTAATTGTAAGTTGATTCATTTTCAGTAATAAAAAGAATACTTTTCCCATCCCAATGTATGAATTGTCTATGATTTGATGAATTTATGCTTGATTTCTAACCCTTGAGTAGAGAAGTAGCATGCATGCATAGTTGTTATTTGTCTTGATTGCAGGCTATCTGTGGAAGGAGCAGCGCAAGCAAGTGGTCAAAGCACAACGGAGGATCTACATCGAACGTTGGTGATAAGGTTAGTGGTTCTCTTCATGCATGTACTGTGAAAGAGGGGTTTTAATATTGGGTTGTAGGTTAAAAAGTAATTTGTTTTCAATCAAAATCTGCATGCAAGTCTGACCCTAGTTTGTTAGTCCGTAGGGTATTTTTCCCAACAACAGAATTGGTGACTGTACTGGGGAGAATACTCTTTAGGGTTTCTGGATTTAGTTGAGTTTTTTGGGTAGTTTAAAGGTTAGATTTTTTGTTTCTTTGCCTGTCTTTTTCTGTAAGGTCTCAGCTAGCAGGGAGCCTGGTTCTTTATACCAGTTTTCCTTGACCGTTGCTTGACGGTAGTTGTCAGGACACACATAGGTACACGTGGTCTGCACGCATGTACCCACGTCCTATCCTCTTACAACCCATGTGTGAATGCTAGCTGTAGAGGTAGCAGTAGTGTGTAGGATTTCAGAGAACTTTAGAGGCGATCCTCCTCTTCCCTGTCAGAATTATACATTCTCAGGGGGTTTTCTGGAATCCTATTTGAGTCTTGCTGGTTCATAGTCCTGTCTCAGATTTTTTTCTTTCGCCGTATTATTCCTTGCATTATTTTTTATTTTCTGTTAGAAAGAGCATCCAAGCCTTCAAGGGACCCTGGTTATCAATACCAGAGGCCTCATCCTGGTCTGGACTAACTGTTTTTATTTTTTTCTTAGAATTTATACATACACGCAGTCTGTACAAGGTCAGCCTGCGTGTACATGCTTCCTATTTCAGCTCAGCAAGCATTTGCACGCGTGCTGTTTTAGTGACAGTAGCGTGCTTGACAGGCTACTTTTTGTTCAGGGTGGGGCAGTCATCCCCTCCTTTGATGAGAAGTATTCCTCTCAGGTGTTTGAGTCTAGAGTTGAACAGTTAGTAGGTTAGGTCATATTACCCTTAGCGTGCGTTTTCTCAGTTGATAGTTGACAGAAAATATAATTTTTTTTTTATGGTTTTTAGACAAGCGTAAGAGTCTTTGTTTTATTTATTGCCATTGTGTGTCTTTAATCTGATTCTTTGTGATCTGCGCTTTAAGCCAGAATTTGTTTTTCTTGGTTTTGTGCTTGTCGGTATTTTCCCCTTGTTGCTTTACTAGCACATAGATAAAAAAAAAATCTCTTTTCATTTTCTTCTTTGTTTGAAGAGTGTGTTTCTACATCATTAGTTAGGGAGAAGTCTTTTATTTCATAAGTTTTTGTAGTACATTTAGAGCATAAGTAGCTCGTAGTCGAGTGAAATTCCTTTATGTTTGTTGTATAAAATCTTAGAAAAATTGAAAAGAAATAGAAATCTTTCTTTGTGAAAAGTTGTTTTGCATTTAGTAACAGTCTTCTATTTCCATCTTTTTTCATTTATTTTTGCTTTCGTCTTTACACACCATCAGTTTCACCTTCATACCCCTTGACGTAAGAAAAATCCTTAAAAGTAATGATAAGTTAAAATCTATTAGAATTTTTGTTTGTAGGGTTCACAAACTAGTTCAGGACTAGGGCCTTGGATTAGGTTGGAGAGGAAACTCTCCAAGGCCATTCAAAACTAAACATTAGAGTCTGTGATAGGGAGTGTATAAGTCCAGTTTCATGAAAGTTATCTAGGACCCCCCTCTAACACAGGGGATAAACATGAGGTCGCATGCGGAAAGGTAGCGGAGATAACCCCTCCAAACCCAGACCAATCGTAGTGGATAACACATATCGAGGGCTTGTTTTGGGATTCTGCCGTTTGCATTTGCCACGGGGCTTCGTGGGTCTCAAATCCATTCGAGGTCCTCAGTTGTCTTCTGGACCATTTGCTGTCGATACCCTTGATAGGTTTCGGGATTGATACCCTGCTCATTGTGGTCTACCCGACTTTCGACTGTACCTGCCTGGTGATTGTTCGCGTGTTGGCAACCTAGTTGCCAATCATTTTAGGGACATACACGGGTGACTGTGGGGGTATACCGCGGTACCTAGGATAGACATCGGGCCACTCTTTGCAGAGTATACCCAAAGGGTTCTTCCGTATTTGAGTTGCACTTGCACCGGTAAGTTTCTCTAGTGTTGGTTGTTGTAACTGTTCTTCCAAATAGTTTAGTGATTGCTTGTCTTATCTCTTAGGGGCTTCTTTTTAGTGTGTGTTACTTTTTGAACATGTAGAATACCTTAGCGTGTCTTGTATCTTCTCACACAGTGGAGGATCCCGAGCTCCACCGGTCATGAAGGATTTTGGGCCTGTCGCCGGTTATACTGGAGCCACCCCCGCCACCATTAAGGCGGAAGCTAGACCAACAAGGGTCTTTCGAAGAAACCAGGTTACAAACCATTGAGCCCAAAAAACTCCTGGAGGAATCAACAGCCAATATTGGCTTGGTTGAAACCCCAACCACTGATATCTAGGCATCGTTTACTGCACCAATCCAATTTCACGAACTCCAGACAGTGCCTCACACAGCTATGGAAACAAACGCTGCTACTTCTTCTGGGAATTCTTCCATTCCCACCACAGTTGCTACCACAGGAGAATCATCTCCTAACTTACCGTCGTCGGTCTGAGCCACCATGGTCTTGGTCACAACTACGTCGCACAGTGGACCGAACCCATCTATGGCGGCGGCCACAACCCCCTTCACACCTAGTGCGACAGGCCCTTCGTTCTCATATGGTATGCCTAGTTTGGGTTCAAGTCCTGCACTCACTTACTCCACTTTACAGACTTTGGGTCTGGGGATAGGGAGCTCTAATGCTCCTCTGCAAGGTCAATTTGTGGGCATTCCTATCCCTTTTAATGCTTTTCCTTACATCGGAGGTCATATCCCTCCTTCATCCCCTTCACTTGGTGGTCTGCATCAGCAGTCCACCGGGCAACCTGCACACACTAGTTTATTTGGAGCCGAGAGTCAAGGAACACCTGCGCACAGTATGCCAGCAGGTTTGTCACCATTTGTTTGGAACGAGATGTTTGGTAACAACACTTTCTCATCCACCACTTTCTCGTCTGGGGGCAATCCCATTTTTGGAAAGTCTACTCCAGCGCAGGGTACTATTCCAGTGTCGGGGGCACATATAGCAGGACATTGGAACTTAGGACAAGGATTCGTTCCCTCCTATGGAATGTTGTTCTGGGGTAATTCTTTCCACAATCAATGGAACCCTGGACAGACCACTATGCCTCTCCCATTGGGACCGGCATGGGGTAATCCTTCCCAAAGTCCTTTGAACACGATGCATGCCCAACACCCGATGCCCTTTATGGGAAATCAACCGATGATGTCTCCACAGATGCAAAATCCTTATGTTGGTCAAGGCCATGGTTTCTACCAGAATCCGGGCCAGCAGCCAAACTTTTCCTGGAAACCTGGTGCAACTTTACACTTGCCATATTTGATCCGGATTTATGTAGGAACACAATGAAATGCAGAAATACACATAAACACAGAGATGCAGCGGAAATAAGACTTTATTTCATTAATCACAAATGACTGAAATCT
>JZKD02S1602484.1:58391-70651 GCA_000966675.3 Picea glauca
CATCGAAGGACGTTACCATTGTGTGTTCTATCAACCACATTTGCATACCTTATCCACCAGCCTTGTGACAGTTTTCTTCTACGTCTTAACACCTTTGGCCGCCGGAGGATTTTTCTCGAGTATCATTTTACCAGAACATCAGTCTTGTCCTTGTGCCTTGAGCTTGTATGTTTGTAGTACTCGTTCCTCCATTGTAACGTAATATTTCTTTACTCTTTTTCAAAAATTATAAAAAAGAACAAAAAAAATCAAATATACCCCAAAAAGAGGATGGGAAAAGTATTTTCTTTACTGGCAGCATAATGAGTCGCCCTTGGATAAAGCACATATGTCTGTTTGATCATCAGACTATGGGATGTAGTACGACCTTAGGGAGATTTTATAGCTATATAGAGTTGTGTCCTCCACCGCTTGGTTACTCTTCCAAACATATGGAGAGTTTGCGTTGCCTCCTGCTTCGTAGACTTATGATTAACATCTTTGTTGCTTGAGTCTTATCAATGGTCATGCTATTGTCCAAGGGAAGTTTGTCACTAAGCCTAGGTCGACCCCTCTGCAATATGTCTCTTGTTCGCATACCCAGCCATCCTGAACATCCAATCAAGTCCTTGTTTGAAATCACTGAAGCCTTCAGTCTGATCATCAAGATTATCAAGTCCATAACTGACGAGCCGTCGAAGACCTCTGGGTAGTGAAATTGTACACTCATATTACACTCCTACCCGATTTTTAGAATATTTTGAAGTTGTTGCTCGAGCTCTGAAGTATAGCCATCAGGCCAAATCAGCTTCTGGAAGATGGGTACTTTATATGTGTATCTTTCTGATTTCGAGATGTAGCTCCGCTGTGTATTATTCGTGGCCACTCTTTATAGTTATTTGAAATGGATCTACAGTGTATTTGATTGGTATCCATGGTTCTATTTTATCCCGAGCATGGGTATGCCCTCCTTGGTGAGACATTTTTTATTTTGCAGACAACACCTCCTAGTTCCTGATCCTTGGGCTCACTCATTCAGCACATCAGTAAAGATTGGTAATGTATTTCGACCATCAGATGCTCTTTTGACCTCACACATTAGGGGGCATCTGTTATAACCCTAAATTGCACCACACATTCTTACCTGGCATCAGGCCAACTCATATCCCTTCATTGCCAAAACATCTGTTGAACAACTCTTTGGAAATCCTCTTGGGTCAAGGCCCACGCACCCTAACCCATTACTGTACGTGTGTGCACGCTGTCTGGCTCACTACAGCCCGCGTGTACCTAACAAAGCACGAAAAAAGGAAAGTTGCCAACGGAACAAAAAGATATGGGTCAGTTAACTGAAACTCCTGGCCATGCATGGCCGAGGGTTCGTCCAAAACCCTAGCTCCTTATAGCCTATAAAAGAAGGGGTAGGGGTACCATTTGGAGGAGGAAAAAATATAGCGAAGAAACTCTGCCCATTTACGTAATCCATTGTCCCAACCCTTTAGCCTTTCCTCATGCCAAAGGAGATTTAAAGCAAAGCAATTGGAGGACAGAAGAAGAGGAGCCCAGGATCAGGTTCAAGGAGCGGTGGTCGGTCTCAGCTTTGATTTTAAGTTGATTCATTTTCAGTAATAAAAATAATATTTTTCCCGTCCCAATGTATGAATTGTCTATGATTTGATGAATTTATGCTTGATTTCTAACCCTTGAGTAGAGAAGTAGCATGCATGCATAGTTGTTATTTGTCTTGATTGCAGGTTATCTGTGGAAGGAGCAGCACAAGAAAGTGGTCAAAGTGCAACGGAGGATCTACATCGAACATCGGTGATAAGGTTAGTGGTTCTCTTCATGCATTTACTATGAAAGAGGGGTTTTAATCTTGGGTTGTATGTTAAAAAGTAATTTGTTTTCGGTCAAAATCTGCATGCAAGTCTGACCCTATTTTGCTCGTCCGTAGGGTATTTTTCCCAACAACAGCCATGGAATCCAATGAAGGAGGATATTGAAAGATTCTTAAGGACAAAGGAACTCAAGTTTTCACAGAAGGACAACATAAACCCTAAATTTACACCATGCAAATATCTCAACAAATATGTGTTTAGCGACTTGCATGAATTCTTTTTTGGTGAATTCCTGCATATGTTGCAGAAGTGGTTATTGAGGTTGAAGGAAAACCATCCTACGAATCAGTTCAGAAAACTAGAGTGGCATCCCATGGAGATTGCGTAGTTGGAACAAGTAAATAATAAATTTATGTGCGCAATATATTTTTGGTTAGACAATATTATTGCAGGGTTTATCACTGAATTTGTAGTTGATACTACAAATTCATACACTACTGCAGAGAAGGATTTTCTAAAGGGACCCAGAGTTAGGTACATCATATCACTTTATATTTGTATCAATATTTTATTATATGACAAAGGCATGATGACCATGGAATCATACAACTAAACTTCCCTGCGTGCCTGGGGGAAGGGGGGAAGCATTGATAAGAGTATGAGATATGGATAGGGATTTGGATAAGAAGAAGAAGAAGGAGTCCATGGAACCAATCATGATGGATGAGGACTAGACAAGTAATATAATGAAAACATTTGGAGTGACGCGTAGTAGTAGAACTTACCAATATAAGATGAATAACAAAAGAGGGTTGTAGCTGACAAAGGAGGTTTGGAGAGCGATGAAGAAGAGGTAGAGGATATTTAGGCTATGGATCATACTGAGGAAGTACTACTCAAAACATATGAAAGGAAAAAAAGAGGTCCAAGGTCAGGCATAGAAGGCATAACTCCATTCCAGATCACAGTTAGTGTGGAACCTACAACCCCATGTGGAATTAATACACTTGAAGGAACACAAGCTTTTAGACAACCAATTTTTATTAGAAGAGGAGCAGCAAGTCAGGGGTCCAATAGAGGACAACCAACTGCAAGTACAAGTTTAGGAAGTAATATTCAACTATATAAATCACACGAAGGAAGAATCTCAAGAAGTTTCAAAATGGCAGGAGTAGATTCCACTATCAGGTTACTAGAGTTTCGTGGCGAGGAGTCAGAGGACCCTGAGAATAATTTATTTATCTTTGAAAATATATCGGAATCAAAGAAGTTCATAAACGAGGATACAAAAGTTGTGTAGTTGGCAATAACACTCAGAGACCACGCACTAGACTCGTACATAATCTTTAATGTAAACAATCCACAAGGAGCACCAAAGACTATCGCAAAGGTGAAGAAGTTGATGGTCAATGAATTTTAGAAGCCAAGCTCACAAGACCAATACATAAATGAAATGATCAATATCAGGAACAAACCAAGTGACTATGTTAGGGAGATTGATCAAAGGTTCAAACGTCTGAAAGGTAACTTGAAGTACTCTATTACTAACATGCAACATAGGCCATTATTTGTGAACTCACTATTACCACACTTGAAGTATCCTTTGAGACAACAAAAGTTTCAAAATAAGGCAAAGGCGCTACAAGCATCCTTGCAGCCGGAAAAAAACTAATATCAATAGACATATCCAACAATAGAAGAGCTGAAAGAGGATATGAAGAATCTGACATTTCAGTTGAACTAGAATAAGGGGAAAGATAAGAGAGAATTTGTTTGGTGTACGTTATGCAAGACAGAAGGAGACCATAAGAATTAATTTACAACCTTTGATAAACACTTGTAAGAAGGGGTTCCAAACCCCTTTCCAATAGGAAGTCTATGGGGTGAAATTTGTAAGACACACAGGCATGATCCATATCATTGTCCAATGGTGCAGAAGTATAGGACAGTGTGAAAAATTTCTTACTGCAATTTTTTCAAATCAGTGGTTCATGATGACAAGGACTATAGAATGATGGAATTGATGAGAGAAAGTACTTCAAGCACCTACAGGGTGCAAGCAAGGATGATGGCAGTTCAAGCTACACCGCAGTTCAATAATGCGCAACCACAATTCAATCCTGTGCAACCAAAGTAAAACAATGCCCATCCACAGTATAATACCTCACCGTATAACCAGATACCCCAATACAATGCACCACACAGAGATATAGATGGATTATGAGGTGAAGGTCAGGGTAGGGGAGGATTTGGATGAGGCAGAGGGCTAGTAGTCTTCCACAAATTTCAACGACCATGACATTATGCAAGAGACTGTCCACTTCCACTTGTGACATGTATGTATTTTCATGCAACAGACCACGACATAGAATACTTCCCAACACTATTTGGAAAAATATAGGAAAAAATGAACCAGAACAATCGCAATGTCCAGTGGATTTTTGTAGAAGCCAAGGATGATGGGAAGAATATCAACATAGTTACTCGAGGAGGAGCCAAGACGGGAGCTGATGCAACAAAAAAAGATCCATCTCAACACCAGTGGGTCAAGAAGAACACTGAGCCACATAAGAATTTTGACGTGCAGAAAGAAAAGGAGAAATTCAAGGAGGCCAAACAGGAGATTCTAAAAGAGAACATTGCATCTACATCAATTGTGCAACAAACTCAGGATCCACCAATGTACGAGATGCCACCTTCAATGGATCACACCAACAAACAAAAACCTTCAGAGAAAGTAAACAACCTAAATACTTTCATGTAGTCATGTGTAAAGTTATTGAATGATCCATCATCCATTCAGGTCTTACAGAATTTGCTAGAAATATGCAACACAAAAGTAAAGGCAAGTTGGAACATAAGACAATTAATCATCTCCATACGAGAATAAGAACAAGTAGGGAATTCAGGTTAAATGAAAACATTATGGATTTCAGTATGGGAGATATCATACTTTATTTAGGCTCTGAAGTGAATGTATTACCTAATAAGACATGGCATTGTATGGGGGAACCCACATTAGGATATTCACATGTCTAGTTGAAATTGGAAAATCAACATAGAGTATTACCAATTGGAAGACTTAAAGGTGTGACATTAGATTTGGATGGAGTGCACACTATGGCATATTTCGAAGTTATAGAAATAGTATATGGAACAACACCCTACCCAACATTACTAGGACTAGACTAGGCATTTGATAACTAGGTTGTGATCAACCTAAAGACATGGAAAATGAATTTTGAATCAGGCAAGTATAGAGTGATTTCACCATTGGATCCCTCATAAGGAGAAAGGTTTGTAGAGGCAATATGTTTGTACTTGGAAGAAATAAATCAGTTATACATGACTACCACACAAGAATAATATCATGTCAACCCAATTGGGTACTCAACTAGAGAAGCATTACATCATGTGCCTCGGAATCATATACAATTTTGGAAAATTGGCAGCAAACACTACATGAGGTCTCCACAAGCATGTGTGAAAGGATAGAGTGTGCAGTAAGGTGGATCAGTACAAAGGTAATGGAACCTACAACTTTTCATGGTTTGAATGACTTAGAAGAATTCTTGACAAATTATGAGGAAGAAGTTTTGGAAAATCAGAGGTTGTCAGCCCTAGATATTGCACTCAAGGAAACACCTGCAAGATGGTGGGGTGCGCACAAGGAAACAATTCAAGACTGGTATCAGTGTAAAAGGTTATTGTGCATTAGATTTGGCATAGAAAAGGGGAACAATACATTGCAGAAATATGATGGATGAGGAAGGCCAACTGAGAACATAGAGAAATGCAAAACACAATGGAGGCTGACACCACTAGAATAATGGCCTCATTACTTTATTCATATATTAGAAAGGATACTAGGGAACTGGTACATAGATCAGGAACTACGTAGAGGAACTATAGAATGGACAGTATTACAACAAAATTTTGTGGTAAATTTCTCATTTGAGCATGAGAATACCAATATTGATTCAAACCTAAAGTTGATACAAGGAATGATATTTTTTTAGGAGCCTGAGGTGGAAATTATAACAGAATATCAACAATAGAACATACAGAGAGTCAAAGAGTTACTCTCATGTTATCATTTCATAGAGGAAGCACCAGATGAATATGATCCACACAACATTCATATAACAAATATTGAAGGAGAGAGAGAGGTGGAAGGTCCATATCTGGAGTCAAAGGCATTTTCTTCACCAATTAAGGTCATTAAAGTCAACATTGGCACATAAGAAAACCCTAAAATGGAAAGCATTGGAGACTACTGGGATGAGCAAAAACTAAAAAGGATAGTAAAATTATTGCACGAATATAGTGACTTGTTTCCGACAACCTTTACAGAGATGAAAAGAATAGTAGGAGATCTAGCTAAGATGGAGATACCCCTAAAACCATATGCTATACCTATTAGACAAAGACCTTATAGGAAGAATCAAGTGTATAAGAAAAAAGTGAAATCAGAACTTGACTGAATTCTAGAAGTTGGTATCATAAATCCAATGGAAGAATCTGAAGGGATCAATTCCATGGTATTCTAGGAAAAGAAACAGGGGGGAATAAGAATTTGTGTAGATCTAAGGAAATTGAATGATGTTTGCTTACATGATCCTTTCCCTTCCCCTTTTACATATGAGGTCTTAGAGAATGTGGGAGGCCAAGAAGCATATTCGTTCACAAATGGATTCTCTATATATCATTAGATCAAAATAGCTTCAGAGGATAGGAATAAGACTACATTTTCTAGAGAATGGGGATTTTATCAATATACAATTATGCCCTTTGGACTGAAGAATTCACTAGCTATCTTTTCAAGGGTGGTCATAGTTTCTTTTAAATATTTCATACATAATTTCTTAGAAGTATATTTGGATGAATGTATTGTTTTTAGTCTTTTGAAAGATCATGTATAAGTCTTAAGACTAATATTGGACAGGTGCAGGCAATGTAAAATTTCATTAAACATCAAGAAATGAATTTTCAGCACAACTTTTGGGATATTGTTAGGACATGTGGTATGCAAATAAGGGTTATTGGTTGACTTTGCTAAGATTGTTTTAATTGTGAACTTACCACCACCAAAGTCAATGCACCAGTTAAGAGCCACACTTGGACATATAGGGTACTACATGAAGTTTATCAAGGGGTATGCACATATTACCGTGCCGATGGAAAATTTGTTAAAGAAGGACACTAAATTTCAGTGGAATGAGGATTTTCAGCAGGTATTGGATACTTTGAAGGAGAAGATGGTGACAAAACCTATTTTAGTTTTTCCCGGTCGGGAAAAGACATTTCATGTGCATGTAGATGCATCAACAATAACACTTGGAGCAATTTTGGTGTAGCCAAGAGCATGTGACTTAGATCATCCTATAGCCTTTTCAAGAAGGAGGTTATCTGACTTGGAGAAGAAATACAACAAAATAGAAAGAGAAGGTTTAGCCATGGTGTATGCACTCCAGAAATTTAGGCATTACTTAATGGGTAAGAACTTTAAAATGTTCATAGATCATTCTGCCCTAACCAATCTAATCAACAAGCCAATGTCGAGGGGGAGGATGTGTAGATGGTTGTTATTGTTCCAAGAATTTGATCTTGAAGTAATAGTTAAACTAGGGAAACTGAATGCAGGACCAGACCACTTATCATAGATAACCAATGGAGAAGAACCTACTAACTTAGAAGACAAATTCCGTGATGCACAATTATTTTTAGTACAAATAGATTATCATTACTTTGCAGATATCATTGAATTCTTGAGAACAAGAGTTATGCCAAAGGAGTTTAGTATCGTGTAGAAGAAAAATATGGTAGTCAGAGCTGCAAAATATCAACTAATTGTAGGTCATTTATACAAGTTGGGTGAAAACAACATTTTGACAAGGTGTGTGATGGAACATGAACGATCCATGGTTCTAGTAGAAGCTCATGAAGGTCTAGATGGAGGAAACTATGCAGGAAAATCTATTGCACACAGTTTTATGGTGTCCAACAATTCATAAGGATGCAGAATATTATTGCTAGAGATGTGATGCTTGTTAGAGAGTTTGGAAACCCAACAAGAGGAATGAGATGCCCCTAATACCCCAAGTAACTCTTCAAGTATTTGACAAGTGGGAAATATATTTTTTCGGACCTATTAATCCACAAACAAGAAGGTTAGGAGAAAGATACATCATTATCGTGACAAAATATTTAACCAGATGAGAAGAAGCAACACCAGTCAAGGATTGCAATGTAGATACAACAACACACTTCTTATTTGACAAGGTGATTACAAGATTCAGATGTCCCTGGATTTTGATGAGTGGACAACACACCCATTTTATTAATAGTACCATCCAGACTATGACTGAGGAGTTTTAAGTCTATCACTAGAAGAGTACACCATATCATCCTCGGGAAAATGGGATAGTAGAAGCTTTCAACAAGATTTTGGAGAATGCCTTGAAAATTATTTGTAATGTGAACAGAGATAATTGGGATTTAAAAATACCAGCAATATTAGGGGCATACAAGACTACATGTAAGAAGTTGACAGGACATACACCATTCAGATTGGTGTATGGATAAGAAGAAGTGATGACATTAGAATTTTTGGTAACTAGGCTATGTGTCGCAAAAATTAAAAATATGATAGAAAGAGGCACGGTACAAGAGAGGTTAAATCAACTGATGGAACTAGAAGAGGACAAGATTCTGACAGGATTCCACCAAGAGGTACAGAAAGCAAGGGATAAATCCTGGCATGAAAGACACATTAAGAAGAAGAGCTTTAAGGAGGGAGATCTAGTTCTCCTCTATGACATAATTTTTTTTCAACATTGTGGTAATTTCAAAATGCATTTTCTAGGGCCATATGAAGTAAATCATGTCATAGATGGACAATCTGTGTAGCTAAAGGAATTTCCAGGAACATAAATTCAAGGAATGGTGAATGGTAGTCGACTTAAACTGTATAGGGACAATCTGCCTACTAACTCTCAGTAGTTGCAACGTGGTAAGGAAGCCACATGTATAGTGTACTATAGTAGATATTAGGAAATAAAGATTATAAAAATATATAAAAAGAAGAAAAAGGAAGACAAAAACAGAAAAAATGAAGAAAAATCCAAAAAGAGGTAATTAGGAGGAAGAAGTGATTCATGAATGACATCACGCAACAATGGGTGCGACAAAATTTGGAAGTTTGCATGAAGAAAAATTGCACACTGCGCAAATGACTGGAAAAAGTGAAAAATACTGCAAAACATTAATGATCGGTTCTATAAAAAGGGAAAAGCATGGGAAAGTTCAACACATATAAAAATTTTAGCGAATATAGTGCAGAAGAGAGCAACCTAGGATAAATTATGTGAGGATGGTAGCGATTGACCACTCAACATACAACATGACACCTCCGAAGGTTGGCACCCCAGGGAGATATAATAGGGTTACTTGACAAGCCGAAAGAAGGAAGGAAAGAATGTCAAAGCCTGAGAATGTTGTAGAATTGGAAGAAGGCACAACCTCAGTCACTGAATCGATTAGCCTGAATAAGGTAGAGGAAGAAACATCGACAACTGCACAAGTTGAAAGGGGTTAGATCTCTGAAAACCCCAATGGCAGCACAAAACCTAACCCGTAAAAACCTGCAGAAATTGAGGGAATGAAGGGGAAACAATAGGGACCTATCACAGAGGAGGTGTTGGTCGAGAATATTACAAACTAGCTGGAGACCGAAGAAGAGGAAGAAGAAATGAAAGAATCAATGGAAAAAGGGCACCCAGATGTTGGATAGAAAAGAAAGGTGTAGAACACAGCAGATATCACACTCCCATACATATCGAATGTCATGGCCATAGTGGAGGATATGTTGGTAAAGTTGCCAAAGATGAGATACTTTGACCATGATATTCAAGATGCAACGAAGTTTCCATACCTTGCATAGGAAAATTATTTGGAGGAAACAGTGGAGATATGACCCCTAAGAAGACCCATCTTGGAGCCCACACAATGGATTACAGGGCTGTATAATTTGGGAATCATGAATCTGATGGATATAATGCATTTTGGGCACAGTAAGAATATGGGACTGTGTGTCAAGCAGTGATTGGCCAGGGTACATGGAGGTATCATGTGGATGGATATGCCATTCCCCATTGATGTGGAATTTATTTCCAAGATTACAAGGTTTCCCACTATTGGCGCACAACCCGAAGAGTACATGGAGAATAAAATGAGAGAAAATTAAATTGCAGAGATAGTGAATGCACAATTTGGCACAAACAAAGGGAACCAGGGAATAGTCATCAAATACATTAACGACATCACGACATCGTTTTCCAGGAAGCTAATGTCTTGCAAATTTTTGAGGAAGTGCAGGAAGGAAGAGACCTTAGCAGGAGTCATAGAAGTAGCCATGCAGTGCACAAAAGGAGTAATGTTTAGCTGGGCACCCTACCTACTAAATCAATTTTTGATTGACTGTAGGGATGTGCAGGACAATGGAACTGAGTTCAATTATTCCTATCTCCTCATACTGATAACTTTGGTAGGCTGGCAGGAACCAAAGTTATCAACGTTTGTAGACAGTAAGGGGAAGTGCTATGCAACAAGATACAAAACCCTTTGACAAGCTAAGGACACCAAGAATCAACAAGAAAACAACATAGTGTTTTCCATGTTTATGGAAGACATGCAACATAAAACAACGAATGTGTGGAGTATTCCTATTGAGTTGGTCTAAGAGAATGCATGGATTTCCATTTTTAAGGCATCCAAACATCACATGTGGATATAGGCCACAAAGGAACCGAAGAAAAAGTGGTTGGAGATGCAGTATTACATTTCAAGGGAAGGGGTCGACTAGATTGTCAAAGACTGGCCTATAGAGTGGAAGGTGCCAACCAAAAATAAAATAGACAAACCCAAAAATCAAGAAAATGTATTCAAATCGACAAAGAAAAGTATTCTAGCTGACAACACTATAAAATTTGTAGAGAATAATCAGGCGTCAAGAAGCAGCGCAACAATGAAAAATCCCAAGAAGAAAGAAACAGTCTCAAGGGTGGAAGTCAAGGGGGATGAAAAAAATGGAGAAACCTCTTAGTTCAAAGAGGAGGACACACATAAGAAAAAGAATGGGTGCAACCCTCATAGGTGAAGAGAATTGAAAGGTAGGAGGAGGAAACCTAGAAGAAAATGAAATACCAAAAGAAGTCTCCAGTAAACAAAATTACAGAGGATGATGTTGAGCTAGTGGCAGACAAAGTCCAGGACATGGGAGAAGATGTCATATGCAAAGTATAGGCATAGAGGGAGGATATCATGGATAGGTTGGTGGATGTACATGATACTCTACAAAGGCTGCAGATTCCTACAGTGCAACAAGTTACAATGCAGCAGACAGAGAAGACACAACAATCACTTGCGCCAAAGGAACAGGAAGAAACAATTCAGATAGTGGTCTAGGGCAGTGACACCTTCACGGCCACATAGAATATGATGATATTTTATCAGGAGACAACACAAAATCCAGTGGGGGACATAGAACAAGTTGAGTTGGTTATGGAACATATACCTACAAAGGCATTATATGGACTACAAGAAAGTGTGATGCAAGAAGTCTAATCCAAAGCTCGCATAGATGCCACCAACTTGGAAGTTGGCAGGGAGGTTGCATAAGTGCTACAAATTACATGTGATCAATTGACCATGGAGATAGAGGAGGAGAAAAGGTGCACAAACAAATAGGAAAAGGGACTAGCAGAAGTCTTTAATAGCATCCCAGACTATGCGTAGGAGTCATAAGTCACACCACAAGGGAAGTTTCAGAGGATTTCGTAGCTCATGGAGAAATACCAACAGGATATCACAGAGCTCATGGAAATATTGACTCCTACAACACCTACAGAAGTCATATATCAAAGAGAACAGGAGGCTACTATGCACATCAACAGTATTGCACAGGAAGCTAAGGCAGTGGAATAACTATATGAAAATATTGCCCAAATGTGGACCAGCATGGACAAAGATGAGAAAATACAAAAAATGGAACAGAAGAAGGAGAAGATAACTGTCGACATGTTGAAATTACTAAGACAGCTGAGAGGGGCGGTGAATCAATTGTTATTGTGCTTAAACAATTTTAAGTCTATTAAACCATTCTTAATCTTTCTTCAAGTGATCATCAATATTATACAACATATGGACAACATAAATAATGAGCATCAGTCACACATAAGATATACACATAGATGGATTTTCACAAGGAAACCTATAAAGGGAGAAAACCTCTTCTTCTTCGAAATGATAGGCAGTATTTTAAGTTCTTTACATCACTTATGTTTGAGCACCAACTCAAAGTGAGGCTACTATTTTTGTTTTACAAGCTCCAACTTGTTGAGAGCACCAACTCTCTAGTTTCTCTAGCACAGACTAGAAGGAAGC
>JZKD02S1602484.1:88383-126613 GCA_000966675.3 Picea glauca
TGCCAGGAGTAGGAGGAAATCCTTGGTGGGAGACCAAGGTGGAGATCTTCGGTGTGATGCTGAGATCTAGGTGATCTTGGATAGATGGAGAGTCAGTGCCATTTATAGATCATACGGATTGAGTAGATATATGACAGAGTCCACTTTCAGAGATTAGGGTACATCCATACTCACCGAGCATATGCCAAGAGGCAACCATGTCCACTATAGGGATGTTATTGGTGGTGACGAGCACTTTCATCGGTAAGAGGGAGTGTTGAGATTTGAGTACCTTGGAAAGTGGTCCCCATGTGCTTATGAGTCTTTAAGCACAAAGGGCGAAGACTATTACCCTTGTACTTTACTTTATGATTTTAATTTTTCTTTGACTTATGAGATTTAAGTCAAAAGTGAAATATGTCACTTAAGTCATAAAGTGACAATTAATTCACAATGTGGGTGAATTAATAGACATAAAGCAAATAAGGAAAGTGGGTTTCCTTAGTGAGATTTTTGGATGATATCTCACCCATTGGTTAGAATCAGCTAGATCTAATATAGGCCATTGATCTTTTAGGGTTGGCATGAGGAGGCTAAAGAGAGGGTAAAGATATTTTTTGAGACTCATTCTTCACTTGATAGTTTTTGGAGAAGAGAAGAGGGGCATAAATATTGAGGAGAAGGGGGGTGCACTTCATGAGGTTTTGAGTAAAACCCTTGAGAGCTTGAGGAGAATCTTGAGGTTGGTTTGATCTTGCATGGAGAGAATTTCCATGGAGCCATAGCTTCCATCTCTGATAGGGAGCATTTTCATGGAGTAGGGGCGCATCTTGAGGAGGAGGGCGCATTCGTTTTCCTTCATTTTCTCATCGGAGGAGGATGACTTGTCAGATTGAGATGAGATCTGATGCATAGGGAGAGGAGAGCTTGGGCGCTTGTTTTTGTGGAGAGATACATTCAATATCTGGCTCTGTTTATTTCTGGTGATCATTTCTGCTAGGAGGAGGGAACACATGTTGAGAGGACTGGCAACTACCTGGTAGCAGATCTTCTTGGAGGATTTGAGATCTAACAATTTCAGTGGAGAGGCATCATAGGAAAGCACATTCCTATGGAGGTATTTATTCATTGGGTTACTGATGAGCTAGGGTGCTTCAGTTCAGTGCAGAGGGAAACAAAGGAAGAGGGCGCACTACAGTTTGGGCACTTCTCTTTCTGGTTCTTGTGGAAAGACTCATGAGGAGATTTCTATGTATACAGGTTCCATTGTGTTTCATTATGTGTTTTATATCTTGCTTTGATCATCATTATATATACATACATTCCAAACTGGTATTCCTCAGGGGGGTTTTATCCAAGGTCATGTTGACCAAAAATACCTGTGTAAAAAAATGCATGTGTTAGTCTCTTAGATCTGTTCATTTTCAGCTGTAAAGACCTTTATGTTTTTTGTACTTATTTTAGTATGCATGTGCTAACTTCTGGTTACTAAAATTACATGCTAGAGCACCTAAAATTGGAAGTGAAACCGTAACAAATCAACAAGAAGTTCTTGGACTCTTGGCTTTCCTAAAACAACAGAAAATACTTTACATACTAATTGAAACTTATATCCTAATTGTTTTCAAAGACAGACCCAGTAGGCAAGCTGATAGGACCTGTAAAATCTTCACTAAAAACCTGTTGACGGGCGAAATTGACCGTCCGTCAACTGAGAGAGTGGAACCGGTCCGGGGTTGTCTAATATCCCAAGCCTTTTGGAATGAACCACCCTGACGGGTTTAGCGGCTCCGTTAGTTGATCTAAGGTCCTAAGAAAACAAAAAAGAAAACTAATCTAAACTAACTAATCTAACTAAAACTAAATAAAACAAATTAAACTAACTAACAATAAATAAAACTAACTAATAAACTAATCTAATCAAAACTAACTATTAAACAAACTAACTAATCTACTATCTATATATACAAACTACTAACTAATACTATACTAACTACTAACTGAAATATAACTTATTCACGAAGTATACAATATCTACAAAATACAGATTTAAATAAAACCTGGAAAACTCATTTGCTTTCTTCCCTAAGACAGAGAAAGATATTTTTTGTTGATTTTATGATTTTATGAATAAGAAATAAAACTTACTGAAATTAAAAAATCTAATATACTAACATATATGTAACTAAACTTATATCTAAACTAAACTACTAATAAATATAATAAACAAACAAATGACAAACTGACCTGGAAACGCTCCAAATTTGTCCTGTGTATGATGACTTCGAAGCTGGTCAAAGGAAGGAAACTCGCACCGGGTAATCCAAAAGCTTATTGTAAACGATAGCTACAATGCTCTTTGAGTTTGTTTACAGGACAAACAAAACATAAAAAGTCATAACAATTATATGATTTATAAATCTCTGCAATAAGGGAAACCTGTTATGCAAAAACTTATACTTAATAATCCAATTAATGAAGAAGAGAAATTTGCCATTCACAAACTGAATCAAGTAATTGCTATGTTTTTATACACTGGAAGAAATCAGATATGGATTATATTGATTAAATTATATCATTTGCAAACGACTAAGATAGCTAAAGTAGTCATTAACCAAATGCAAATTGATACACATAAACATAAAACAAAATATTGATATTATGAAAAGCTAAAGCTATAGCAGAATATCAAATTCTGTCTCAGTCTGTATTAAAATTCCATATCCTTGTTCTCCCACAAATGAGGATGTCGCTTATTACAAAAATAATAAGTATTTATAAGTTTTTCCACCGGGTAAAACCTCCCTGTGGAAGTTATCAAACTGTTTACATAATCTGGGAAGATATTCCCAAGATCAACTAAACTAGGAAACTAAAATGAAACTAAAGCAACTAAATATCCTCTAAACTATCCATCAAATCCCATGTAATTTTGAATTCACCTGAAACAGGTCAGAAATAGACAAGTTAGAGAGATATTTTATTAATAAAACAATAAAAAACTAATTCTACAGACTTAGCTACAGAATCATCTGATTCTGTAGCTAGTCTAAAATAAGATACAGAATCAGAATCAGAATCGTTTCAAAATCTTTAAAAGAATTAAATCCAATTATCTTCCAATAACCACTTGAAAACGAATCAAAATGATTTTATCATTCAACATTAAACATGATAAAAAATGATTCAACTGAACACAGAGATAGGAATACTCTGTTCTTCTGTTACCACAAAATCGGGTCCACAGAGTCATAATCGAACAGCAATAAGATTGTTTCATCTAAAATTAAAATCGATAATCAAACATATCGTATGTGATTCGATCCGATCCAACAAAATCATTTTCCACTTGTTATAGCTGTAATCGATATAGCAAAAAGATTCATATCATTTAATCGAACACAAAGATAGAAAAACTCTGTTACGATTATTGTTACAAGTCGGGTAAACGAAATCATATGTAACAACATCATAATCATTTCTTAGCAAATCAAATGAGATTGTTTTGATATTCAATTGAAAACAGAACAAATCGCAAACACTTCGTTATACTTGTCTCACCATCGCATCGAACAGGATTATCACGATAACTGTATAGCAAAAGATTTAGGTCGTGAACGAATTCAAACCATAACTAACGCATAACCAAAATCGTAACAGGATCAATCAAACAGAATTTGTTATAGATTTCGATCATTGATCCTTGCACAATAAGCAAACAGGATCGATTAATTTTGATCATAATTGTTTCAATCAAATGAATCATAACAGGGTTTGACCAATTCATTTGACAAATTTAAAATACAGAGCATCAATTATAATCTGAACTCGACTCATGAGACAAACTTGCCAAATTAGAACAAAAGCGAATCGATTAGCTAAGATTTGTGTATAGTTGTTATGATTCAGATTCATTTCCAATTCGGGCGTGAATGTTATTTGAGCATAATGCTTTCATAAAAAAAAACTGATTCATTACCCTTGACTTGGAACAACCAAAGATAGAACATCACACGACACATCATCATAACAAGTATCTTCCCGAAAACGTTTATCAGTCATAGCATACCAATGATAATGAAATCAGATCCGAGAAAAATTGTAACAATCAAACTTAATCAAACTGTTTATCAACTATAGCACACGGATCATAACCAAATCAAATCTGAGCATGATACAAACCAATTCATTTTAAGGCAAACTATTAATTTTATCACCTTAACTAGGAAAGCCAACCAATCAAATTCAAACAAAGATCACTCAAATCTAATCAAAATCTATTGATTTCTATACTGGGAATAATCCAATCGTATATCGAATCGGCATTCTTTTTATTCAAAGCAAAGTTATATATAGAATGCATGCAATATAACAGAGCCATTCAATGATGTGAACAGAGTTGTTTGAAACCAAAATCAAATCGTTATAAAAACCTAGATTATTTACAAAAAACAAATGATATCAAAACATACCTATGTAGCGACGAGGCTGCTCACTTATGCCAGCTTGGAATTTACAACAGCCGTGGCTGATTCCACGTTTTTAAATAGGATGGAGTCGGTTTTCTTTTGTTTCTTATCCACATCTTGGAGCTTGGCCTTTTGACTGGTTAGCAGTGCAATCTGGTCTTCCAAAGATTGAATTCTTGATTGAAGAATCGGAACATCAAGATAATATCGCTCTAACCACGAATTGCATTGGTCACAGGGTGACTGTGTAGGTTTAGACAGATCAGGCGAGGGTTTGGAAAAATGATTGAGGGTTTCACAAGGCAACTTAATGCCTGGGTAGTTAGGGTCGTCCTTTAGGCAGGGGGGTAGGTTTGACACAAAATCATATGAGGGTTCGGCACACAAACCTTGTGAATAGGGGTATTTGTTGGCCAAGAAACGCTCAACTTCCGAATCAGAGTCCTCACTCAAGACGATAGGGTTTGGCTCAACAGGGGGTTTTGGCTTGTTCCTTGCCATCCGTGAAATCAAACATGCATTCTTTTTACCCTTATCGTTAGCAATAGGGTCTGCTTTGGGCTTTTTTGTCACAGGCTTAACAATCTCAACACTCTCAGTCACAGTGTGGGGTAAGTCGACAGGAGAGTTGGCCAAGGGTTTAGGCAGTAGGACATGGTAGGGCACCGAGGGTACAGCCTTGACCTCACTCACCACAGGTTTGTCAACCTATGTAGGGCTCAGATCCTCGAAACCATTCCGAGCAACGAAATTGCTCCAACTATCCCCATGCAGACTCAAATGATAGACAACGATAAGCTTAACAAGCCCATAATGAAACAGGCTACTGTCATCCTGGTGTCTTTTGTACTTCTTCGACATTTTAAACAAGCTACGATGCAAATAATAGGGCATATTGAGAGAGTATCCCATAAAAACCATAAGAAAACGCAGGTGGTGGAGGAACACAAAGCCGTATCGACCTTCGCAGGTCACAAACTTCTTGATTATCATCAATAAATCGTGCCAACATGGTTTGAGTATAGTTACGGGCATACCTCTGTCACAAGAGGTGACTTTGCGAGATTGAAACAACAATGTCCACGACACTTCCTCGACCTTGCAATTCTTAAAACAACGTTGTCCCACAATAGCTAACCCCGTAGCTGAGCTGACAAGTTGTTCATCAATCTCTAACTGTACATCGCCCACTTTGGCTCGACATCCATCGAAGGTCATGGCAAACTGTCGAGCTACGCAAAGGTTAAAACCCTCAAAACGTTTCACGAAGGTAAGCCATCCACTGTCTGCCAAATCTTGGCGGGCATTGTCAAACATCAATAGGGCCTGATTGCCATTGGGTTCAACTTGCACAACTGGTGCCATGGAGCTGAATGCATGGTAAGGGAAGGGTTTGAATTCACCAATGCATACAGGGGCAGAGCTACCCGAATCAACATCAATGAACGATCAAAAGGGGTAAGCATTAATGTGCGCATGTGAAGGTGGTGGAGTCTGCCATGCATAATATTCATTATCCAAGTACAACCGCCAAATTTCATAGTTGTTCACTCCATAATAATAGTTCAACCATTAAGTCATGTGTATAACCAATGAAATCCAATGTGTAAAACAATGCGCACCAACACTATGCCAAAGTATTTACAAATCCGACATATAAATCAAAACATGCGCCAATGTATATAATCGAAAGTTTAATCAAAGTGCCAAACGATATTCATAATAGTTGACAAGCCAAAAATTATAAAAATATTAACATAAGGATTATATCACATAAATCAAAAACCCCTATGCATTTTCATAGAACCAATGATCAGGCAAGTCACATGAAGTGTAAATCCAAATGCTCAATGCCTTACAAATTCAACAGAACCAAGTTATACAATCAATCGAAGTATGAGAACCGATCAAAGTATATTGCCAGTCATATAATGATCAATAAAAGGTAAGCGCAATAGGCATACCGACAAAATAAATATCCACAGTTCAGATAATGAATGAAATGTGACTTCGAAAAGAGAAGTTTTCACGCTTACAGTCGTGAAAACTTAACGAAGACAAATGTGTAAATGTCGCAAGAAATGAAAGTGTCGTTAATTTGGAAAAATGCGATGAAAAATTGATATTTGCAAGACATAGGTGTAGGCAACTTAGAGGATCATAGAAAAAGTGAATTGGTTGCCAACAAAACCCTCAATTAAATTGTCAACCCGGGGCAAGTAAACTTAGATTTGTAGCACTATATGTGCCAATGCAGAAAAGATAGAGGTAGTATAGTCCAATTAAGGAAATGGGCTATCTTTGAACTAATCTATTCAAGCAAAGGCTATTAATGATCAAACCCTATCAAGAAACTTAAACTATTTATCCTAAGTAACTTTCGAACAATGGATCGATGGATTGTTCTAAGAAAGCAAATGAAAACCCTACTTTTATCAAGTTAACTTAATCATTACGATGAGAAAAATCAAACTATCTATTTAATCTATTTAATGAGAAATAACAACAACAAACTAATCTAATTAATCTATTCAAATTCAATGAACAGTAACAAGTAAGCAAATAAATAAGCAAGCAACTACCCTATTCAAACTAACACATGGAAACGTATTTAGCAAGTAAACTAATAAGAAATCAAATAACTAACCTATGGTAACTTCTACAGCAAGTAAACTAATCAAAATTAATCAACAACTAATCAAACTAATAAGCAAGTGAACTCTATTCTAAAGATAAGCTTCATAATTACTTCTAATATATAAAAGGAAATCTTAACCTATTGAATTGAAAGCATCATGACAATAAAAGTTAATCAACAACTACTCTTTAATCTCCAATAACAAGAAAACTATTCTCTAATCTACAATAGCAAGAAAAGTGAAAGGTATAAACTCAATATTAACTTCTATAGAAAAGTGAAAGGTATGAATCAGACAATCTAATGAGAACTTGACCATTATAGAAGAAATATCAACTACCTTGAAAATCCATGTGATTCTTCAATTTATGCATTAATCAACAACAATATGAAAACACTATTTTATTTAATTCAATTGCATTTTTATGTTAAGGTAACCAAATTCACACTACTAAAGATTCATAACTAAGAACTAAACTCAAAAGAAAACTTCGAATTGAAATTGCAATCTAGATCTAGAATGGAAAATGCATAAAGTAAATCAAACTAATCCTATTTTTAACAATTTAAATTCCAAAGGGAAATACTCATAAAAACATAACTCAAATCCTATTTCTATTTCAACATATAACAAGAGAATTAGTAAGAAAACTAATTGAGCAAACTAGATAAGAAAATTAAGAACTAAATTCAAAGCTAACAACTAATCATCCATCGAAACCTTGCCAAATAAACTATTAAGTCCATACTATGTTTTAACTCTGTTTTAACTTCTAACTATTCTATTTCAGCATACCGAAATTATAACAACCATTTAATCACACAGGGGTTAGTGAATTACGCTTAAGATTGTTTCCTATTTAATTAACGAGACATTACATATTAACACTATCCTTCGTAAGCAACCTACAACAAGAAACTGAAACAATTAAACTGTAAACAACAATTACACAGTAAGTAAAAAACGATAAAAACACATGTACAAGAAATAAAAGAAATAACAATTACACTACTCGAATTCACAATCAAACTAACTAAATATTCACCCAGACCACTGGTGGGCCCCCCAATAGGTCATGGCTACTCAACAGTGAATGAAGAGCTCAAGCAACACGATTTCAACATTTAAATTAAAAACACAGTTTACACAAGTTTATGAAAATGTCTTGAAATAACAAAAACAATGGTAGCTTCAAAATTCTGAACTTAATTATCCTTCACTATTTGTCTGACCACTGTTGTGGTATTTATAGAGGTTACAATATGAGAGGTTGACCACTGGAAGGGTCAACCTCTTCTAAAAACAAAAAATTACACTTAATGCCTTTTAGCCACCGTTGGCTTCTAGAAACTAAGCGAGCCAATCAACACCCAATATAACAACCCAATCCAAGTTGTCAGAAGCTCAATAGTTGGAGGCAATGAGCACAAGCAAAACCCATGTTGCCAATTTTCCCATCACTGGTCACTGATATGATAACCGCCAACTCGCCCACAGTTTTAGTGTAGGATGGAGTGTCGGACGCAGTGTTGGATGGAGTATTGGATGCAGTACCAGATGAAGTACCAGATGGAAAAACACCATGTGATTTTGCCCTGTGACACACAGATCGCAAATTAGCTTCTTGGAATTATTAAATCATGTTGGATTACACTTGAAACCATCATAAAACATCAATCATACGTACCTGGTGTAAGCTATGGTGATTTGATACAAAAATCCTTCAAAACTTCTTCAAAATACGAAAATACAAATATAATATTGGCCAAAAAGGATCTAATCATCATCATTAAATTAACCAAATTGTGAGCCCAACATTACCCCCACACCTGAGATTTTTTAGGTCCCACTGAAAGCAAAAAGGAATTGCCCCAGATGACTAAACTTGCTGAGAAGGATTAGCTTTAGAAGTTTCTCCTTCTTGCAGTGAAGATTTTTTCTTGTGCCTCTTATGTTGCTTCAATTGTACACTAAGGTTGCAATTGGTTTTGGTCATTTTGTCAACCAATCGTTGAAGGGAATTCACCTTTGCTTGAAGTATTGCATTATCATGGTGAAGATGATCATATAAAGTCTTCCCCTCTTCCAATTGTTGCAACAACTGATCATTTTCTTTTTGTAGATTTTCAATGGTTGGAGCAAGATCAGATATCTCGGAGGAGGGTTTAGATCCTTTGAAAGATGTAGAAAGTCTATCAGTTTTAGGATATGGGATATGCATCTATGAAGTAGGAGTAATAGGGGGTTGATGAGGAGAAGCAGGTTCAAATTTTGTCTTTCTATGAGACTTCAATTCTTCTATAGACAGTTCCCTATGTCTTTTGTGAGGGCTTTCGAGATTAGAGGACACTTGGATAGGGTCCAAAGTGGTCAGGGGTTTTTCATATGGTTTTCCTCTTGTATTTTGTGTACTCTTTCGAAAGGGTCCTCTATTGAATCGATTATCTCATCTCCTATTTGTGGGAGCCATAGGGAAGTCTTGTTGGATTACTTCTCGTAGATTTTTAGGTGCAGGATCAATAGATGTGGAAGGCATTGGGGGGTTAGCAATAGGCTTCTTGGTCTTCTTGCCCGATGAGGCTGCAGGGGTATCAATAAATTTCTTGGAATTTTGGTCTGGTAAAGGAATAACTTGATCATGAGGGTTTGGAGTCTTCAAAGAATGGGGTTTGGATGGGGAAATAGTCCTTACATCAATTGTCTTTTTGATAGTCTTGATTGTGAGGTGAGGTTTTGAAAATTGGTAAATGACCTCATCCCAAGGTTTCCCTTATTTCTCCAATTTGGCTAAGACAAGTAGTTTGTTAAGGCCATGGTGAAAGAGGCTATTGTGGGGATTGGTTACATTCTTCCTCACTTGGGAGGACATCTTCTCAAGAATCTTTAAAAGGTAGAAGGGGAAAATCAATGGTTTATTGAACTGAAAGTGAGCCAACAATCAAAAGTGATAGGCTTTAAAGAGGAAATATATACCTTCACATTTGATTAACTTGGTGATGACTATGAGAGGGTTAATTAACTCCTCTTTTATCCACTCCTTGGAGTATCCCTTAGCTCCAGAGATGTTCTGAAATTCGGGTTTGAAAACCCTGTTATAGCTTGATCGTGGAAACTAGTGGTTTTTAAACCATCTATCCCCAATTCCTAGAAGCTTTGTGGTTGCGGCTACGAATTCCTCAGAGACCCCGAAGGTGAGAGACCCCACACATGTTGTATTTTCATCAAAACAAAGGGAAAATTGCATTGAAATGTCATTATCATGGCCCTGCAAATGAGACAAAAACGACCCCCAACCTGTGTGAAGGAACACTTCCCTGCATTGTAAGAACTCAGGGATAGTGAAGAGATCAGAATAGGAGGATGGCTCATAATGCTTGGGCATGATGACAACGTGGGAAAAATGGACATAGGACGGGTGCAATTGGGTTGAGGATGGGCGTGACTAAACAGGGGTTGAGCGCATTTAGCAGAGGTCGAGCGCAATGTAGATGGAGGTGAACGAAAAGAGACAGAGGATGAGAATGTTTAAACAAGGGTGAATGCAATGAGAAGAGGGAAAGTGTGAGGAATAAATGGGATAACCAAATTGTGCGATCCCTCCATTTTTTAGTGCGCTTAGGGTGGAACGGTTTCATTCATCAATGAAATCACACGCACAAGTTGCCATGTGTGAGCGTCGATTTCGAATTTGAAGGCATGTTTTGAGAGGCAATCGTAATGATGAAGAGTTTTAGATCAATGTCCAAGTCTTTGACTTGGAAATTTTATCACGAAAATGTCTAAGGTTTGCATCATTTTATCTTAATTTCCATGAACTAATTCTAATAAATGCAATTGATTCCTAGTTACGTGAAATTATGGACAGTTACTAATGTATTCTTTCATATTGCACTTCATCGAGCACCTCATATGGTCTTTGAAATGGAACCTCATACGAAACTCCATATGGTACTATATATGGTACCTCTGTGCGAAATGCAATTTTATTCCTCCTGTAATGGACATCCTACAGTGTTAGAATGATTTGACAGTCACAGTGAATAGGAGCAGAGGCAAAGTGTTCCATTATTATTTATTTTTCCACCATGCTTACTCAATCCACTCGCATAAGACAAGTAATGTCAACTCTGTAATGACAATATGTAACGAAAATAAACCAGTGAAGTGGTCTATTAAGGAAATGTACAACCGTTTATAACACAGGAAATTAACATTTCAAAAATAAAATAGTTGTTGATATAATAACCTGTATTATGAAAAAAATACACATACATTTTTACAAATATTTACTTCTTCTAGGCAGTATTATCATTTGTCAACTCATGAAACCCCTCCCCCACACCTAATTATTGTTACACCTCACAATAAAAAATATAGGAAACCAGTCAATTCTCCCAATAATCGAAGATTTACAACATGTTAAGTGTAGATATAAATTGCATAGATTTCTCTGACGAGATGGTTAGAAGATGGCCCCACTTATAGGATAAGAGATCCTATATATAGATAAGAAGAGGTAGGCGAGAGAGTTTCAAGATAGTCACAGAGTTAGTTCCCAATGGAAAATTTATGGATTTCATTAACCTTACCTTGACCATACATACTTTGTGTCATCTTTGTCTACAAGTAATGCCATACATCATGACAAGTTTAAATTTCTTATTTATTTTGTCAGATTATCATCCTCGCTAGGTAGGATGCTTCGCTGCCAGCAAGCCTATTCAGTACTCTAGTGGGTTTACCTAGTCATACCACAGGCTGGTACTCGCTGCCAGCAGGCCTGTCCATTATCCCGATGGGTTAGCCTCTTACACACTATGAGACTAGCCCTCCATCTTTTAATATTTTAGTATAAGATTGCTTTATGCAACAAGATGGGGGAACATCTCTGAAAACAACCTGAGGATGACTTTTCGTTATATATTCCTTAGTGATTGTCCTGATGTAAGGGGTACTTAAGTGGGTGTAGCATATCTTAAGATATGATATAATCAATCATTTTTAATGTGTAGTGGATGGTACCATTGGGAAAGAATAGAAAGGTGTCTTAAGGCTCAACTCACTTACTTCTTGTTTAAGTTATTGTGATGTTTCCATGGCTAACCACTAATCAGACCTCCTTGTTACTCTTGAATAAATATACTTAACTGACTTACTCAGGGTTCTTGGGGAAACTGTACAAGTGACCTCTAAGCTTGATGGTTACGGTATGACTTCCTTATATAGTGGTGAAGGTTTAAGAGAACCTACTATTTAAAATGCCTTCAGAAAAAAAGAAGATGAAAATATTTGCAAAAATATGGCTAATTACAGCAAGTCATTATTTATTTGATGCTTAGAAGACAACAAGGTTCAAGTATAGCAATGTTTCAAAGAAGAATCCTTCTTTTATATTTCCTTGAAACTGTCTAGTCCTGGTGAAATAAATACCTACGGAAATCTCTAAAATTGTTTGTCAAAAACCACACTCTAAAATATCAAAAAATAATGAGATTAATGAGATCAAGTCACTGGAACATGTATCTCATAGTTCTTTTATTAAAAGAAAATTTAAAATGAGGTTGTATTAGACTTTAAGCTAAACTAACAACATGCAACTTTTATTTATTATCTTACCCTACCTAAAAAGAAAGGAAAATCTTTATTCAAGTGTAAGAAAGTTTCCAATCTAACCATGTGCGAAGAAAGATAAGAAACATACTCATATCCACATATAAACAAGTTACCACAGTGATTACCTGGATATGAAGAACCAACCAACCTACTTGTTTTGGTATTAGAAGGTGTTGAAGAAGAGAATAGTATTGTGGCTTGATGACCTCTTGAAACCAAATTTCAGTTTAATCTTGATGTTCATCAACAATAAATTTTGTGCTCTATTTCATCATGCTATGCAGATCCTCTTCTTCTGGATGATTGATTTCTGAAGTACATAAAGGATATTCTGAGATGGATGTTGAGAACTCCTCAATCTCAAGTCTTAATGATTTCTCTCCACTGGATGTAGTCCATAATTTTTCAGCTTCCTTCGCATTTTGGCAAGGAAAATCATTTTGTAGCTCATAGTACCTTGATTCTTCTAATATTTCCAGAGAGGTAGACAAGTTCTTGACTATTGTCAATATGTGTTCTTCCTGAAAAGAAGAGATCCCAGTTGTTGTTAGGATTTGAGAGATTTCTTCCAAACTAATGGTCACCCTCGAATTCATTCTCTTGGTGGTGGTAATAAAACAAAGGTTGTGTTGTTTGGTTCTGTGGAGGGCTCGAGTGGTCTTGCCTCCTTTCCCACTATTACTAATGCTTCAATTTTTCGTTCTATAGTGCTCCCTGTCTTAGTCTCTTCAAAGATAAATTTAGCTCTTTGGGTTGAGCTAGCTCTTGTTTTTCGGTATTGATTTGTAGATCTTATGAGTGGAATGTTCCTTCCCCCAAAAAGGTTAGAAGGAACCTTGGTTGAAAGATCTGATTTAGATTTAATGTATCTACCTTTTCGGTCTCTAGGTCTTTTCATGAAAGCAAACAAAAACAAAAACAAAAACTACCATTGGGTTTGGGGGAACCTGCTATAGCATATCCGCAAGTTCTTATGTCTCATCTTAAATTTCCCCTGCCACCAAACTAATGCTAAGGTTTATAAATTATCTATTTCCTACCTTGAGACAACTCCCCGGCAACGATGCCAAAAATGATGGGTGTTCTATATGTACTAAAAACCCTCAATTAAATTGTCAACCCAGGGTAAGTAAACTTAGATTTGTAGCACTATATATGCCAAGCAAGAAAGGCTAGAGGTAGTATAGTCTAATTAAGGAAATGGGATATCTGAGAACTAATCTATTCAAGCAAAGGCTATTAATGATCAAACCCTATCAAGAAACTTAAACTATTTATCCTAAGTAACTTTTGAACAATGGATCGATGGATTGTTCTAAGAAAGAAAATGAAACCCCTACTTTAACTTAATCATTTTGATGAGCAAAAGAAAACTATCTATTTAATCTATTTAATGAGCAATAACAACAACAAACTAATCTAATTAATCCATTCAAATTCAATGAAAAATAACAAGTAAGCAAATAAACAAGCAAGCAATTACCCTATTCAAAATAACCTATGGAAACATATTCAACAAGTAAACTAGTAAGAAATCAAATAATTAAACTATGGTAAGTTCTACAACAAGTAAACTAATCAAAATTACTCAACAAGTAACTAATCAAACTAATAAGCAAGTGAACTCTATTCTTAAGATAAACTTCATAATTACTTCTAATCTATAAAAGGAAATCTTAACATATTGAATTGAAAGCATCATGACAATAAAAGTTAATCAACAACTACTCTTTAATCTTCAATAACAAGAAAACTATTCTCTAATCTACAATAGAAAGAAAACTTCAAATATAGTGTTGATGATTATGTCTTCAGTGTCTTATGATATCACGATGACATTTAACAATTAATGATAACTCAAGATGGGTAAACTCAATATTAAATTCTATAGAAAAGTGAAAGGTATGAATCAAGCAATCTAATGAGAACTTGGCCATTATAGAAGAAACATCAACTACCCTGAAAATCCATGTGATTCTTCAATTTATGCATTAATCATCAACAATATGAAAACACTATTCTATTTAATTCAATTGCATTTTTATGCTAAGGTAACCAAATTCACACTACTAAAGATTCATAACTAAGAACCAAACTCAAAAGAAAACTTCGAATTAAAATTGCAATCTATATCTAGAATGGAAATTGCATAAAGTAAATCAAACTAATCCTATTTTTAACAATTTAAATTGCAAAGAGAAATACTCATAAAAACATAACTCAAATCCTATTTCTATTTCAGCATATAACAAGAGAATTAGTAAGCAAACTAATTGATCAAACTAGATAAGAAAATTAAGAACTAAATTCAAATCTAAAACTAATCATCCATCAAAAACTTTCCAAAGAAACTATTAACTCCATACTATGTTTTAAATCTGTTTTAACTTCTAACTATTCTATTTCAGCACACAAAAATTCTAACTATCATTTAATCACACACAGGGGTTAGTGGATTAATCTTAATCTTGTTTCCTATTTAGTTAAAGAGACATGGCATATTAACACTATTCTTCGTAAGAAACCTGCAACAAGAAACTGAAACAATTAAATTATAAACAACAATTACACAGTAAGTAAAAAAAGATAAAAACGACATGTAGAGGAAATAAAAGAAATAGCAATTAAACTACTCGAATTCAAAAGAAAACTAACTAAATATTCACCCAGACCATTGGTGTGCCCCCCAACATGTCATGGCTACTTCTCAATGGTGAATCATGATCTCAAGCAACATGATTTCAGAATTGAAATTAAAAACACAATTTACACAAGTTTATGAAAATGTATTGAAACAGCAAAAACAATGCTAGCTTCACAATTCTGAACTTAACTATCCTTCACTATTTTTCTGACCACTACTGTGGTATTTATAGAGGTTACAATCTGAGAGGTCGATCACTGGAAGGGTCGACCTCCTCTAAAAATAGTAAATTACACTTAATGCGTTTTAACCGCTGGTGGCTTCTAGAAACTAAGCGAACCAATTAACACCTAGTATAACAACCCAATCCAAGTTGTTGGAATCTCAGTATCTAGAGGCCACGAGCACAAACAAAACCCATGTCACCAATTTTCCCATCACTGGTCGTCAATATGATAACCGCCAACTTGCCCACGGTTTTAGTGCAGGATGGAGTTTCGGACACAGCCCCAGATGGAGTACCGAATGGAAAAAGGCCATGTGATTTTTCTCTGTGACACATAGATCGTGAATTATATTCTTGGAATCATTAAATCATGTTTAATTACCCTTGAAACCATCATAAAATATCAATCATACGTACCTGGCGTAAGCTATGGCGATTTGATACAAAACTCCTTCAAAAATTCTTCAAAATAGGAAAATACACATATAATATTGGCCAAAAAGGATCTAATAATCATCATTAAATTAACCAAATTGCGAGCCCAACAACCCTAAATAATTCAAAAAGCCAAATTTCCCACCTTCGATGGAGATATTAAGAAGGGGGAAGAAGAAGAAGTTTGGCTACTCGGGTTGAAGAAGTACTTCAAAGTCCATGACTACTCTGAAAACTTAAAGGCTCAGATAGCGATTTTCAACTTGAATGGGAAATATTCCATTTTGTGGGAGGACCTTAGGAAAGTGAAAAGAATCCATGAGAATGACTTATCATGGAAACAATTTGAGAAATGCTTCAATAAAAAGTATTTGTGAGGAAAGTACTTTGATGGTAAGACCAAGGAGTTCTATGAACTCAAGCTAGGACAACTCACCATAGACGAATATATCAACAAATTTCTTGAGCTGACGAGGTATGTGCCCTACATAAAGGATGAAAAAGTAAATATGCAATGATTTATTAGTGGATTACCTCAGTCCCACAAGGATAGAATTGAGTTTGATGAGCCAAATTATTTAGAAGATGTTATTCGAAAGGCAAGGTATTGCTATCAACAATTCAAGAGTAAGACAAAACCCCATGAAGACTGGAAGAAGAGAAAAAAATTGAGATTCAAGAATAAGGGGTTTAAATATTCAATATTTAAGAACCATGGGAAAATTCCTAGGATGAGCCTTCCTGCCAGAAGTGTGTATCAACAAAATTTTCCATCCCAGAGTGGAAATAAACCATTCGGAGCAGTCCCAAGTAAAACTGATAACACAAAGAAAGAACCCTTGAAATGTTGGGGTTGTGGAGAAGAAGATATGTTGAGGGATTGTTTGCATAGGAAACAAAACAATAAGAGGGTCTATAACTTCCAAGAGGTGACCATGGTCAATGATGTGACTAGGAGCATGCCACAAATTTATGTAGACTTGGATGATAAATAAGTTGACCACCAATATTTAGTGGTGGAGATGGAAGGTACGATTTCCAACCATCTTGTTTCCATTTTAATTGACCCTGGTTCTAATTTGAGTTATGTTTCCCCTCAACTATTGAGAAATGTAAATTGAAACAAGTTAAACATGTTAAATCATGGTTGGTGAAACTATCCACTGGAACCAAAAGAAAAGTAACAGAGGTCATACCAACATGCCAATTCGTTATAAATGGATCTCCCACCCAAGTGAACCTAAACATACTTCCTTTAGGATCTTATGACCTGTTGATAAGCATGGACTGGTTGGCTTCCCATAAATGCAAGTTGGATTGTTAGCACAAAACTTTGGAGTGCAAAAATGAAGAAGGATAACTCTACAAAGGATTCAAAATCTTGTCTTAGTGAGACAAATATCAACCCTCCAAGTGAAGAAGTATTGCAGAAAGGGATGTCCCTTGTATGCAATACAATTGTTGAACTCTATTGAGAACAAAAACCCCAACTTATAAGACCATCCCATATTAAGATAATATAAATATGTATTCCCAGAAGAGGTGTCAGGTCTACCTCCAAGAAGGGATATTGAATTTTCAATAGAACTTGTGCCAGGAGCGATGCCAATGTCTAGAACACCCTACAAAATGAGTACACCAGAACTAGTTGAGCTCAAACTATAACTAAAGGATATGTGGGACAAAGGCTACATTCATCCTAGTGTGTCTCCATGGAGATCACTAGACTTGTTTGTGAAAAATATGGGTGGCACGCTTGGATTGTGCATAGATTATAGACAACTCAATAATATGACCATCAAGAAAAAGTATCCCTTACCAAGGATCGATGACTTGTTTGACCAATTAAGGGGTTCTACAATATTCTCCAAGATTGAATTGAGGTATGGATACTATCAAGTCTGAATTAAATATAAATACATCCACAAGACAACCTTTAGGACAAGATGTGGTGACTAGCAATTTGTGGTGGTGCCCTTTGGGCTTACCAACACACCAACCACTTTTATGTGTTTAATGAATAATGTACCCAAAAATTTATTGGATAGGTTTGTGTTGGTTTTAATTGATGATATACTAATCTATTCCAAGAATAGGGAAAATCATGAAGAACATCTCAAGCTAGTAAATCAAGTACTAAGAGAAAATTAGCTCTATGCTAATCTTAGTAAGTGTGACTTTTTCCAAAAACAAGTCAATTACTTAGGCCATGTTATTTCTAAGGAAGGAGTGGAAATTGATCCTTACAAGATTAAATTCATCATGGATTGGCCTACCCCAAAGGATATATCTTAGATCATATCCTTTATGGGCCTAGCAGGATACTATAGGAGGCATAAAGGGATTCTCCAAGATTGGTTTCCCAATCACCTCCCTTCAGAAAAAGGGGGTTCAATTCATTTGGACATCAGATTGTGAAGAAATATTTCAAGAGCTGAAATACCTTCTAACCAATGCATCTGTGTTGAGGATTGCAGACACAAACAAGGACTTCCTTGTGTGTACAAATGTCTGCAAGGAAGGGCTCGGAGGAGTCCTTATGCAAGAAAGACATGTGATTTTCTACGAATCCATAAAATTGAATGAGAATGAAGTCAATTATGTGACCCATGATGTGGAATTGGTTTCCATAGTGCATGCTTTGAAAATGTGGAGGCATTAACTCTTATGTAGAAAAAATTTTCTTATGACAGACCATAGTGGGTTGAGATATTTATTTGACCAACCAAAACTCAATGTGAGACAATCTAGGTGGATGGATATCCTTAGTGAGTTTGATTTTGAAATCAAACATATCAAAGAAAAGGAGAATAGGGTGGCTAATGCCCTTAGTAGAAGTATGAAAGTGATTCATTAGGCAATTGTAAGCGCCAATGAATCAGACATTAAAGAGAGAGTCAAAAGTGCACAAGAAGTAGATGCGTTTTTCAAGACCGTGAAATCATACCTAAAGCAAGATCCCACACAAATGAAGTACGGAGGCTATTATATGTTTAATGATGGAATACTAACTTACAAGGGAAGATTGTATATTCTGAATTGTGACGACTTGAAGAGGTTCATAATGGATGAACTACACAAAAGACCATATACTAATCATTTTGGTTATCAGAAAATGATCATGGCCATTAGAAAACTATTTTATTGGCCTAGACTAAAAAAGGACATAGTTGATTACTTAGATAAGTGTCTAGAATGTCAGCAAGTCAAGGTAGAGCATTGACACCCAACATGGTTGTTGCAGCCCCTACCAATTCCCGAATGGAAATGGGAAACCATCTCCATGGATTTCATCACAAGATTACCAAAATCAACCAAACAGAACGATGACATCATGGTAGTTGTGGACAAACTGAGAAAGGCTTCTCACTTCATACCCGTCAAGTCAACTTGTAAGGCAATATACATTTCCAGTATTTTCATGAAAGAGATATTTAGACTACATGGCATGCCTAAGGAAATTATATCCGATAAAGATACAAAATTTACTTCAAACATTTGGAAATCTTTGTTTGTTGGTTTTGAAACAAAATTGCTCTTTAGTACATCATATCACCCTCAAACTAATGGCTAGATAGAGACATGTTGAGGATGAATGTAATGCGTCAACCCAAGAAGTGGGAAGACTACCTACCACTGGCAGAATTTTCCTACAACAATGGTTATCAAGATTCATTAAAAATGAGCCCTTTTGAAGTACTCTATGGAATACAATGCAACATTCCAATCAATTGGATCAACCCATTAGATAGTGTTACAATTGGGCCAGATATGCTAAAGGAAATGTAACAATGAGTAATTCATATTAGACAGAATCTGAAAATAGCACAAGATAGACAAAAGAGCTACACAGACAGGAAAACAACTCCTAGAGAATTCAAAAGGGATCATGTGTATCTCATAGTTAGACCCAAGAAAATATCTTTGAGGATGGGAGCTTGTGCCAAGTTGTAACCTCGGTATTGTGGACCCTTCGAAGTTTTGTATAGAGTGGGATCAGTATCCTATAGGCTAGCACTTCCTCCCACAGTAAAGGCACATAATGTTTTCCATGTTTTGTTATTAAAGAAATATGTACATGATTCTAATCATATTATTGATTGGTATGTGATTCAAGTGGAACCCGAGGGATAATTCATACCAAAACCTCAATGCATAATAGACAGGAAGGAAACCCCACTCAAGAACAAAACCATTGCACAGGTCAAGGTGCAGTGGAAACATTTTGGCCCGGATGAGGCTACATGGGAAATGGAGGATGCCATGAAACATGCATATCCATTTTTGTTTACTTCTATACATATAGAGAACATCGACAGATAGAACATCGAGGATGATGTTCCTTTAAGGGGGAGGGGATTGTAATACCCCTGATTCCCCCAGTTTGTAAATATAACTATAACTGGCCAAGAGACTATGGTGGACTAGATATGTGTGAATGTTTGATTTGATGAACCCTTGTATAAAAGTGTAAATGTATGCATTTTTTGTTATTAATAGAAAATTAATATGTGTTGCACAACTGCTGAAAGGGGGTAGTTTTCCAAGATACAATATGGATTCTATGAGAGAGATGGTGAGAGAAACCGAGAATGGTTGAGATGAACCTCACCAAACTAGTACTTACTGGATGTAATTGCTCAAGAGTCCTATGACCCAGAAATGAATTACCAGTCAGTGATATAGGTGGATATCGGTGGCTACCCACCGATTCCATGGGATTGAAACATAGTTTTCCATCTTGATAGTTTTTCAGGCTCCAAACTTCGGGGGTCGTTTTGAGGCCCTAAACGATGTTTTTTGGGGATATTGGGCCCAAGTGACTATTGAATGCATTGTCATGGGCCAAAAATGAATTTTTCTTCTCGATTAGACCTTTCCATCAATGTATCGAGTGCCCAAAAAGAAGATCGTATGCAAACGTTACGCCCCTGGGAAGTTGACGTATCAACTACCCCCATCGGGGCCTGCAAACCTTTTGGCTTTTCATCTTTCAGGGTTAGGGTTTTGGATTTTACTTATGTTAAAAAGGCCTTTGGAGCCTCATTGTAACAATCATCTTCTTGCAAATGTGAGTATCCGTCACATATCTCCTCATAGATAATCTTCCACCATTCTAGCGAGTCTTTCACTATGTATTTTTACAGTCTTTGTACATTTCTTTCATTAATAAAAAATTGTGTATTACTATATTTCTCTATTTCTGGAAATATTTATGTGTATTTCATTGTAGTATCTTTGCTTTCATTTCGTTCTAAAAAATAATTAGGATTAGTGGTATCAGAGAAGGCCGCTCTTGATCATTTTTTCAGTGTTGTTGGCCCTCGACCAAGTTTTGAGGAATACTTGGTCATAGTTGACCGTTTGGTACTTCGACTGCCTATCGAAGACGGAGCGCATAGCAAAGCGGAGATCACGGGATCTCGCCACTTTTTGTTGAACCTTTTTCGGTTTTGGGGGAATATTGTAACGGGAAATGGATGTCAGACCTTGTTTAGTCCTTTTTCTATGTATAAATAAAGGTCTAGGCCATGTAAGAAAGGGGCCCTGTCTAGTCGATGGCTTAGTGCATAAGTTGGATCTATGTGATCAGAAGTCTTTGTGACTGTAAGAGCTCTGTGCGTGTTGTAATAAGTGCTTAGTGCCAGAGTGTGAGAAGGCTTAGTGCTTGTATCTACCCGGGGAAAGACGATCTAGAGAGCTGCACAGATCCCTTGTCCTATGTCGGGTAGGATATTGGAGGCTTAGTGTTGTAACTGCTTGACCAAGATAATATAAAAATGATTTTGTGGACGTAGCCCCAGGATGGGGGTGAACCACAGTAACTATGTGTACTGTGTTGATGTGTTTGTCTCTCTCTTGCTAAGTGCTCTGATATGTTTAGATAAATCTATTGATGCTTTGTGCTTATGAGATATGAATGCATGCTAGATATGATACATAATATGCTAAGTGCTTAATCTATTGAGTATAACCTGATTATCATTGCTAAGTGCTAGATTTGGATAATTACTGTGGTGCTCTCTACTTTCTGCAAAGTGTATTAATGAGTGTATGTTAGGAAATAACTGATGCTAAGTGCATTGTAAGCAAGATAATCACATATATGTGTCCCAACTAAGGTTGCAGACACCTGAGTCCTGCAACCACCCCTGCCTCTACCTCAGGTGAGACTTCATCTGCTTCGTAGGTGTTTCCGAAAGGGCCAGTAGTTAGGGATTTGTTGGTGCGCTCTTGAGCGTTGAACCCTAGGTCTGCCCCTGTGCCAACAAATGGTTATGTTGCTGGAACTGGAACTGTGATTGTTGGGAACTGAAGAAGAAGAATCTTTGTGTGAAATAATCTATGTGCGTAGATTTGTTTCCCTAGTGCGCAGTGTTCTACTTGACCTGTGAATCTTTGTGCCAAGAAAGAAAGGTCAGATCTGAAGAAGAGAGGCCAGATATGAAGAAAAAGAAGTTAGATATACAAAGAAAGAGGTCAAATCTGCAAGAAAAAGGTAATATCTATAAGCTCTGTGTTTTGATAAAGGTAAGAATAGTTAAAAGTCTTAGATCTGGAATCTTTGTGCTCTGTAGAAGTAAGATAAGTGAAATTTTTTGTTTCTAAAGCATGGATCTAGGTATGCTTGATAGATTTTTTCCTAGCTTCAAAACTGGGGCATTAATAGATGAAAGAAATTTTGGTATGAATAGATCTGATAAGTATAGTGATAGATATGTTATACCTATGCATAGAAAGAATTTTGGGACTAACCAATGGATGCAGGATCCTAGAAAGAAATTTTTGCAGGCTAACCATTATGATCCTAGCACACAGTACATGAAAAGTCAGGAATCGTTGAAGAGAAAGAGAGGATTAAATCTTTGTTACAATTTCAGAAGTCCCGAACATCTTGCTAACGAATTCCCTAGGCGAAGACCTAGTTGTATTTGTTGTAAGGCTATGGACCATGAAGTATTGGATTTCCCTAGAATGATTGCTAGGATTGAAAAGCTTAATATAGAGAAAGCAGGAGATCAAGAGACCAAGATTATAGAAGAAACCCAGAAAGAATCGGAAAAGATATTGCTACATATGAGAGATACCTTGAATGACCATCGACATGTTAGGCTATTAGAGATCTTCAAGAAGAAAGAACAGATCGAATTGAGAATAGGATACTTCGACATTGACTGTGTTTTGGATGAAGAAACATAGGTAAAAATTATGACAAAAGGAACCTGGAAAGCGATAGGAAGACTTGACATGACCCTTTCATTAGGAGGAATAGGGTTATTCAAAGGAAAGCTGGTAAACCTATGTGGAAATCTCACTCAGATATCTATGAATGCTCATGGAGCTTCGACAGAAGAAGATTTTGAGATTGTTAAGTTCGTGGAGGACAACGCCTCATTTACTATGTTACTTGGTAAACCTTGGATTGAGAAATATCAAGCCAGAAAACATGAAGCAGAAAAGGACCTAGAACAACAAAGACAAGAGTTAAGATACTTCGTGACTAGAAGGATCGCGCAGTTGATTGAAGAACAGGAGAATATATCAAGGGTTCTTGATGGCAGGAACTTGGATGACGAAGTTGACAGAACACTAGAAGAACCACAAAAGACCAAAAAATATGTTGGACAAGTAATACCTGTGGATCTGAAGAAATAATCTCATCACTGCGAAGTTACCATGCCAAGAGAAGAAAAGAATCAAAATGAAAAAAGGATGATCGAGATGAAGCTCACTGGGAAGAAGGCTAGAAAACTCATGAAGAAGAAAGCGAAATTGGAGAAATTACAGAACGTTCCAGAAGAAACCCCACAGAAGGAAAACATGCATAATTTGAGCTTCGCCGAGATAGCAGAACAACGACATATGTCACTTCGCCATGTCGAAGTAATATAGCCATTAGAAGACGATATACCCATTCCGATGATGGCTTGAACGGATCGAAAGAAAGTTATGACCTATTACCTGATCGTTAGACTACGCCATAATGGACATATCAAGAGTTAATGGACCCTCCTATCCATTGCAAGCAGACTATTACAACTTTGCTTACTTATTCCATTGTGCCATGCCCAGAAGACACTTTTTCCAATTGAGATCTTGAGCTCATAGAATACTCGCATTGTGAAATAGTGACTACCCTGCCTTGCTCTCTACTCGATTACAATACCTTCATCCCATTGACAACCTGAGAAAGTGATCCCGAGATTACATGTCTGAAAATCTTAGCACAACAGAAGCATCGGTGAGAGAAGTACTCACTAGCTTAAGAACCGAAAGATTTATTTCAGAAAGAGGAATGTCCACCAAATTCCAAGCCTCGTCGTCAAGAGGAGTAGTAGCTTCTCCATCCACTGCTCGAGATAGCCATTCCGATAGACCGCCAAGAAACGCACTAAACATAGAGATGACATCGCGAATGCCAAACGGATCTCAAGCATCTTTCCCTCTTACATACCTCCTCTAAAAGGTGAATTCAACCATGACAGTGTGCCCCGAGATTACAACTATCCTATGATCAATGCGTACCTACCGAAGGGCGTGCGCGCAGTTCGCACTTAGCAGAACAAGCTTGCAGCATTGAAGTTTTGCGACTTCAACCTTGGTGACCGGAAATCCTACAGTATGATTTCCCCACACAAGTATATGACGATGACAAAGGGAAATAATTCCAATATCGTCCATCAGCAATGGACGATGAACCTCGTGTAGTCCACCTTACTTAATGTAATGAAGATTCCACACTTTGGCAGGCACTAGGAGGTGAACTCTTACATAAAATTGGTGAGCTACCATGGAGGATATATCTAGTTGAACTGGTGTATAATGATTGATCTGGAGCTGATCAATCAGATCACTAATTTGAGCATGCAGGGCCCTGACCTGCAAGACTATTACCCTGGAAAGACCACAGATCGTGCTCTTTCACAGAAGATTAAAGAGGCCTATGGAAATGTTGAGAAAGGCGTGTGAGGTTACAAGGAAACCTCTATTGACAATGGTGTAGTGTGCCTCGCCTATCAGATGATCATAGGAAAGTTAGTCTACAAGAACAGACCGACGCAAGTATCTGGGTTTGTAGTTGATCTCGTAGGAAAATGCGTAGAAGGAGTCCAAATGAACTAGTCGAAGTACTTAGCGGATCAACTCGAATTGGATTACAGAGAAGCGCAAGACCAAGGATATGAGTTTCACTTCAGCTGGCTTCTCATCCTGATCACCTTCATAGCATGGGAGATGCTGGAGGATGTCGTTTTTCCTTAAACCCTACCGTTTGCACCATTGGATGCGAAGTTTAGTACATTATGGTACACTACAGATATGAATAGGCAATGGCAGTCGAATACCCTCTTTCACAGATACTACATCTAGTTGAAGACTGCGATACAAGCCACACCTCGCATTACTCCGAACACACTCCATAGATTCAGACCCTTAATGAAGTTCAGCGTAGACCACTACTTCATATACCTAACACTATGCGTTGATGAGCACCAGGAACAACTGCAGTCCTATTATAAACTGACAGAAGAAGACCTTCAAGAGATCACCAAGGAATGGTTGGTGGACCTCCTCGTTGTAGCAGATCAAGCAGATATTTCAGATATCAGCAACCCAGAAGTTACATAGGACACACCTGGGCCCACTAAGACGTAGAAGACAAAGAAGACAAAGAAGACGAAGAAAACTGAAGAGGTTCAAGATGTGGATAGCCACTCTGTAAGGACAACTTCCATCACACTAAATGAAGAAGGTAATGACGAATACCTAGAAGAAGTTGAACAGGAACCAAAATACGAATTCAAAGTTCTAAAGAAAATAAAAGTGTCACCTTCGAAGTCTTCTATTAAGAAGAAAGCAAAATAAACCATGACCAAGATGAAGACCATGGTCAACCTCGATGACTTCAACTTTCTCCTTGCAACTTTGAATGAATCCATAGAAGAAATTACAGAAAAGCAGGAGGCCAAGCAACAGATGATGTATGACAGAATCAAAGCTGAGCTCCAAGGAGTACAACAATCCCTCTAGTCTAACCGCGTAGTCTCCACTACACCTATGCCAGAAGGAACACCCGAAGCAGGAGACGAGTCAGTTCAACTTCGCAGGATTTCCGACCTAGTCGAAGTACGCCTTTGGAAAGTAGAAGAAGTAACAATGCAGGCCACCCAGGCCCTAAAGAACACACACGAGGAAATCATAGAACAACGCCAAGCTGCACAGCAAGAGAAGGAGGCCATCCAAGAGAAGTTTGATAAAGAACATGCAAATATCCCAAAGGAGAAGGGGCAACTTCTCACGAAGAAAATTAGGATCGAAGAAGCAGTCAACAAAGCATTTCTCTCTGTGACTAGCTTAGAACAGAAGGAAGAAGAACCCATAGAATGCCAAGTAATGAAGTTTGTTGAATTCATTCAACAACTGCAACAAAGAGTAGTAGAACTAGAGCTCCAAGATATACTGAGTACTCCACAAGAAGAACATGACCAACAAGAAGTGAATGCCCAAAGTATTGTAGAAAGGATTAAGGCACTCACTAAAGAATGTAAGCAATTAAGTAGTAGAAGTGGGTAGATACATGAGAACCTATCTGAGAACCTTGAATTGCATAAATTGGAGTCACAGCTCCAGGAGGCGAAGTGCCAAGCAGAGAAGTTACGGGTACATTTGAAGGCCCTACCGACCATAGAGAAAATGAAGAGGTCCCATGAATAGCACGTCGTCCAGCAACAGATTCATATGATCCAGAGAAAGGTCATGGAAGTGATGCAGTAAATTCAACCTTTGCAGGATAGGGCATGCTAACTATTCTTAGAGATTGAGAGCCAAGGGACAGACCTGGAACAAGTCGTGAACACAACTTAGCAGCACTTAAAGGGACCATTTAGTAATGCACTCATTCAAGAGTTTGCCGAGAAAGAAGCAGTAGCAAAGAAATAGGTTGAAGCATCTCGAGCAAAGCTCGAGGCCTTCGAGGTAGATTTACCTAGAGAAGAGTGACTCAGGACGAGTCATAGGTGAGTGTTGGGGGCCTATTGGACCTCGACCAAGTTTTAAGGAATACTTGGTCATAGTTGACTATTTGGTACTTCAAATGCCTATCGAAGACGGAGCACATAGCGAAGCGGAGATCATGGGATCTCGCCACTTTTTATAGAACCTTTTTGGGTTTTTTGGTAATATTGTAACGGGAAAGGGATGTTGGCCCTTGTTTAGGCCTTTTTCTATGTATAAATAGAGGTCTAGGCCATGTAAGAAAGGGGCCATGTCTAGTCGATGGCTTAGTGCATAAGTTTGATCTATGTGATCAAAAGTCTATGTGACTGTAAGAGATATGTGCATGATGTACTATGTGCATGTTGTAATAAGTGTTGAGTGCAAAAGTGTGAGAAGGCTTAGTGCTTGGATCTACCCAGGGAAAGAGGATCTAGCGAGCTAAGTAGATCTCTTGTCCTATGTGGGGTAGGATCTTGGAGGCTTAGTGTTGTAAATGCTTGACCAAGATAATATAATGAAGACTTTGTGGACGTAGCCACAGGGTGGGGGTGAACCACGGTAACTTTGTGTACTGTGTTGATGTGTTTGTCTCTCTCTTGATAAGTGCTCTGATATGTTTAGATAGATCTATTGATGATTTGTGCTTATGAGATATGAATGCATGCTAGATATGATACATAAGATGCTAAGTGTTTAATCTATTGAGTATAACCTAATTATCATTGCTAAGTGATAGATATGGATAATTACTACGGTGTTATGTGCTTTCTGCGAAGTGTATTAATGAATGTATGTTAGGAAATAACTTATGCTAAGTGCGTTGTAAGCAAGATAATCACAAATCTAGGTCCCAGCTAAGGTTGCAGACACCTGAGTCCTGCAACCACCCTTGCCTCTACCTCGAGTGAGACTTCATTTTCTTTGCAGGTGTTGCCGAAAGGGCCAGTAGTTAGGGCTTTGTTGGTGCGCTCTTGAGCATTGAACCCTGGGTCTGCCCTTGTGCCAACAAGTGCATGTCCCCGATGAGGTCCGAGTATAGAAAGTTGGGTCTTGAGATTTTCTCTCTTGAGGACAATCGCTCTCGCATGCCTAAGAAACCCTCCATGGTGGAAGAAAAGAAAAACGACAGAGCAAAAGATTCTATTAATCTATTTCTTGACAAATCTCTCACACGACAGAGGGATGAAATGATGGAGAATTTTTCCCACATACTTCAACGCCTGTCGATATCAACATGTGCTTCTTCATCAAGAAACCACTTTGGAGGCACCTGACCTTTCAAGGTACGTGTTAATTTTGATATTCCAGTATTTGAAGGTCAAATAGATGCAGATTCCCTAGACAAATGGTTAAATCTGCTAGAAGGTTATTTCTTTGTTCACCATTTTTTTGAGAGGGAAAAGATCCCCTTCGCACTCCTTAAGGCTCTCCCCCATGTCAAACATTGGTGGGAAATCTACTAGGAGAAAATTTCCACAGAGGAGTATGGAATATATGGGTTCGATCCCACTTGGTATTTTTTTGTGGATGCGCTCAAGGAACAATATTACCCTGTTGGAAACTATGAAGACCAGTACATGAGATGGACCACACTGCGGCAAGAGAGGGGCCAAAAATTCTCAGAGTTCATCAATACCTTCCATACCTTGCTCACCAAGTTGGGTATCAAAGACTCCGAGTGACATTTGGTTCTAAAATACAGTGGGGCTCTACACAGATACATCCAAACAGAAATAGATTTTCTAGATATCTCATCACTCGGTGTTGCATATCAATATGTTGTTAAAATCGAGAAGAAATTTAAGCACTAGAACAAGCGGGATTTTGGGTCTACAAATCCGCAACAACAAAAGTATGAGAAACACAACCATAACAACTATCCTTCAGAAAACCAGTCCAAGCCACAGGAAAAGAAGGGTAATGGAAAGACGAAGGACACTGGAAAATGGTGCAATTTCCACAAAAGTCACTGGCACAAAACCGATGAATGTCGCTCAAAATATTCATTAGTGGCCGAGATCAAATACAAGGAGCCGAACCCTGATTCAAAATATGATGTTGAAAATACTGGTAAAAGAAAAATCATCGACGCAGACCCCACTGCTATTGTCACGACCACAACAATTCAACCAGAAGAACCAATAGATCCTGAAGAGGGGGAGCACCTTTTTCATTCACATATTTGGGTGAAAGGGATCCCACTACATTTTTTTGTTGATAGAAAAATATAGAAGAACCTCATCTCAGCAGAGGTCGTCAAACAATTGGGATTGTCGGAAATACCACACCCACAACCATACAACATTGGGTGGCTTCGCCAGGGACGAGATTATCGTGTCAGCCAATAGTGTCAATTGTCATACGACATCCATCCCTTCAAGGATGAGGTATTATGTGATGTTTCCCTGTTGTATGTATGTGGTTTTCTCTTGGGCCAGCCATATATGTCGAAGCACCATGTTATGTTTTATTACTTTGTAATTTCCAGAGGTTGTCAAGGGGTAGAAGAAATTGACAGAGGTAACTATCAAAACCAGTTTTGAAGTTGGGATCTATCCTTGCCAGCTTCAGAGAGGGATCTCTCTATAACATTTAGATTTGTTTAATTTTTTAAATGTTAGTCTAGTTATGACAGTCCGAATTTGTTTGTTTGTTTGTAATAGTTGGCTAAAAGAATGCTTAATTTTCCATTGGGATATGGGGTCTGTATTAAATATGAGGATCATAATCAAATTTTTATGAGGTTTTCTTCGCAGGGAAGGCTAGTAAAATTGTTGGATCTATTGAGATTAAATGAGATGAATAAGACAGAACAAGAGGAGAAAGTCCACTAAGAAGAGGAGCAATTAATAATTCCTTTACTCAATTTCAGATAAAAACATATAGATCATTAAAAGACCAAATACAGAGTATACAAGATAAATTTTGTTCTATTGACTTCCTTTTAATGATTAGAATTTGAAATACATAAATGATCACAGAGAAAAGAAAACACTCAACAAAGAGAGAGGGAGAGAGAAACATCACCAACAATTTGACACAAGAATCATGTGAATAAGCCTGTTTTATTATTGGTCAATCCTTTGAAAAAGTTACACAATAGCTCCTCGGTGAAAAAATCAACCCTCATTACTTCGAAGGAAGAAGTATTTATAAAATTATTTACATCATTTCATGTCATAAATGACTAGGATTTTATGGAGGAAATATCTAACTAATTACATCTCAAATTATAAAATATAGGAATTATGTTGATTTGTTCATATCCTTGGTGTTGATTTTGTGGAAGTAGTTGGTGACTCATATCTTTGACTTGGTGATGAAGATATGTTATATCTCATTCTGGATACTCAGGTTCAATTGTAGTGTCTCTAGGAAATATTTACCAATGTCGCTTCCTTGTATCCCTGCAAACTTGGAACTATCTTTTGCCACTACACTGATATTTTGTTTGTAATTTTCTAGAGTGATTAGCTTGTCATTGAGTACTAATAGTCCAGGGAGACCTTTCTTGTGTAGTACTTCAATATTACTGCAAAATCGCTGCACTCCAATGTCCATCACATGAGCCTTTATTATAACTACAACATCAATCCTTTCTTGCTCAGGACCTTCTTGATCTCAAGGATGGTATTTGTCATATATTCAATATCCATTTCTTCTAACTCTTTCTTGTTTTTGGAGTTTATGAATTTGATGAGTTCAGTGGCCCTGCAGGTCTTTCTCCTATATATTCTTTGATTTTTCCAATTGCTTATCTGGTCTTCTGTACCAATTCATGTTGTTCAAAGATGATCTGTATGGATGGGCAGATTTCTGCAATAGACTTGTTGATATCCACCTAGATTTTTTCCTTATCTTGGGCTAAGGTATGTGTCATGACAGTCTCTTTCTATAGTTGTTGTAGTTGTTGACTAATCCTTTTAGATTTATGCATTTTTGCATGGTGACTGTCCTGGAACACAGACTTTAGCTCTTAGAGTTTTTTTACTTCTTCTTGTAGTTTTTTGATCTCCTCCCCTTGGAGGGACATGTCTTCCATAGACTTCACAAGTTTCTTAGATGCATATGAAACTTGCACTGGAATTGTTAATGGAATATCTATTGATGTGGCTTCTTCTGTTGTTCTAATTCCTATCAGAGGGATTTCCTCTAGTGGGATAATGGCCATCTACACACTCTGCTCTTTATCCCTTATCAATTTATCCATTTCTGCTTCCATGATAAGCTTCAACATTTATTCTTTGTGGCCTTCAGTTTTAGCCACCTCTTTTATTTGTGAATCTTCAGTAGATGGAAGCTTCAGTTTCTTTCTCAAGGATGTTAAATCAACATTATTCTTCTTTAATAATTATGAAATTGCCTTGACATTTTATGGGTCATTCCCAATCTTCAACACCAATTCTTCGAGTGATTTGATCTCTTTTTCCTTGGCCAAAGAAGATATTTTCTCCAACTTCAATTGGGACTGGATGTTATTAAGAGACACCTGTAATTTTGAAGCAATCAATGAGGTGTTATCCAAGGTGGAGAATATCATCTCCCCCATTTTCCTTTGCATGTCCATTTGATCCACTGGATGGACCTCATTCACATAAAAATCAAAGCAAGACTTCTTGCAGTCAGCATATGTCTTGGGATGAGGCACTTGTGCTTGCAGGATTTCCATTTGCATTCTTCCTTTCTTTGTGTCAAATGCTGACAATAGTCTTGTTGAGGAAAAGATATGAAATGATATTACTCAAGCATTTTCAAATTCTTCTTGGCTAGAGAAAAATACACAGGAGAAGCTTGCATTTAAAATGCAGCATGATGCTAAAGAGAATTTTGTGTATGAGTGGCCAATGAAGAAAAAGGTAAAATGGCCCGTTCAGAAATTGTTGTCCAGAGGACAGTGAAATATGTTGAGAGGATGGTTGAGGCATGTTGAAAGCCTTGGAAGTGAAGAGGAACTGGTTCATATTTGTGAGCCAGAAGCTGGGAAGGGTCTCAGTGATGGTGAGGAGGAGAGATCAAAAAGAGATCTCAGAAACTGTAAAGTGGGTGGTGAGGAAATTTCAAGTTTCTAGGTGGGCAATGAGATGGGATCATTGGAGGACCTCATAGGCTGCCGGGAGGGAAGGAAAAAAATCCCAAATTTTTAGGTGGGAAAGGGAAGCGAGATGAGATTGGTTGACAATATCATGAACTCAGAGGTAAGTTCATATCAACAAGGAGAGATAATTGAAGGGGATCAGAGATGCCTTCTGATCATTGGAGGAATAGAGGTATTCCTGCCATATAGCCTAGTTGAGGCCAAAGCCTGTGTTGCAGTTGCAACAATAACAGAAGAAGGACAACCAGATGTGACTTTCATAGAGGAGGAGAAGGAGAAGATAATGATGTCTACCCCAACAGAAGAATACCATGCAGACAAGATGCTCACTCCATGGGAGGAGGAGTTAGAGATGTTGGAGGATTGGTTGAACCATCTAGAGCCAGTAGATGACTTCCATGAACAGACAATCATGCATATTTTGGGAGAAGAGAATTCAGATAAATTGTTAGAAAACTTCATCCAGGGAGCTGAATAGATGACTAATGCAACAGAAGATAAATCATAATTCTAGTCTGGGGAGCAGCTGGGGGAAGCTAGAGTTGAACCAGTGCAACGAGAAATTGTAGAAGCTAATCTGCCAGAAAAGAGGACTGAACAATAGGTCATTCAAAAAGAGACTGGAGAGATGAAAACTACAACAGAGTGGAAATTCAATGACACAAAGGATGCAGAAAATCACATGGGGGAGAAGCATAAGGAAATCCATCCATTGGAGCAGATGGAAGAGGTGATAGAAGAAATCAGGAAGCTGATGTTGAGGTCAACGCAAGAAACTATCAGTAGGAGGATGCTAAGCAAAGGAAGACCTGCAAGAGCAGCAGGAAAGAAGAAGCAACAACAACAACAAGGCAGTGGAGCAGATGGACAGCTCTAGAGGATAGTTTGGGATCCAGGAGGATTTCAACAAAGGAGATGGGAAGATCATGAGCAGGAGCTCATGAAATTTTTTAAGCAGTGGAGTATGATGCAGGAGCAGTGCTTCACCCAACAGTGCGCTAGCTAGCCAGCACATTCAATGCACATTCATGGAGGAGAGAGGCGCCAACCCTCTCATTTTAAAATTTGAAATTGTAATTAAATGGTTGTAAGGTTGGAAGAGCCAAAGCCATGATTTTAGGCAAGATGTAGATAGAGTCACCTTAAATGGTTGACAGGCTGAAGATCTAGATCCCATCCGAACTAGAAATCCATTGAATGTAATTGAATGTAATTTATGAGAGTAGGTGAGATGGAGGGAACAGCTCGAGGAGTACCTTTTGGTAAAAGATCTTTGTATCTAGACTCATTAGAACCAGAAAGAAAGAAAAAAAAAAGAGAGTTCTGTGAGAGGTAGATAGGTAGATTAGAGAAGATAAAAGAGAGGATTCGAGACTCTATTGCAAACCAAGACTTTTTAACCTTTGTACAGGCATTCTGAGATTAATACAAAGAGCAGTTCTTCCTGCATGAGATTCTTTGTGTGTTTATGTGTTTATGAATGAATACCATCTGTGTGTTATTTTATGATGTAGATGTATGTTAGGTTCCATCTGCAGGTGATAGATAGACTTCTCTATATATCTATGAGTTTATTTGATTTTCAGTCTTGGTTCTTTATGGTTTCATGCAAGAGGTTTCATGCCAGAGTATTGAGGACTCTGAAGGCCAGTGCATGAGTGCACTTCTAAGTTCTGCGGAATTCATACAAAGACGTACCAAGAGAGTGCACCAAAGGAATTGTTAGACTGAGGGAGAAGCCTCAAGGTTGTTGAACACCTTGGAGGTAAGACTGTGCAGAGGAGGGCACAAAGAAGAAAGAATCATTGTAGGTTGTGTAGAGCTCTGCCAGGAGGGCATCGAGTGAGTGCATAGAGTGCACATAAAAAACTCTATTTTGAGTTCAGTGGAAGGAGAAGTGTTGAAGAGAAGACACTTACAGAGTTGCTAAATACTTTGTCGAATCACAAGGAGTGCTTGAGCATAAGTTTCCAGAGGGCACTTGCATATCTTCGAGGGATGGAAGAGACAGAGACCTTTGAGGTACGAGCAGTTAGAGATAAAAGCGGAGGAAGACCTATGCAAGGAATGCACCAGGCCAACACTCGGATGCAGTGTTGAAAGGGATCCATTTGAAGGCTAGTCAGATCACAAGGAGTGTGCACAGGGTGAACTTGTTTCAAGTTCGAAGAAACTCAGGAGGTCGAGAACAGCGAAAGTGTGTTAGGAGGAACACCAGAAGTCTTTAGAAGAAGACACAGAGAAAGGTTGAGCACCATAGAAATAGAGAAAATTTGACAATCTCAAAAGGGATAGCATTTCCAGAACGCAGGCGGGACCCAAGGTCACAAGCTTCGCAGAGGAGGCAATGTTTGAGGCCTTTTGAAGCATAGAAATCTTCTAAGGCTGGGAAGAAAGGTGCCAAATCTTAGGAGCAGGAGCACAACTATCGTTGGATCAGCTGAGGAGTTGAGATCTAGACCGTTGAGCACATTCAGATGCATGAAGGAAAGAGTGGGAGAAAATGGATATGAATCGTCAGATCTGAGTGCAGATTGCCAACAGTCGTCAGACTTGTCGGAGGTGCGTGAACCTTAATGCTCGTGCACATAGGGGAACTTCATATTTCATCTTTCGGTGTTTGGAAAACATCGTTCCCAGAGTTGAGTGTTATGAAACCCAGAAAGAAGTCAGGAGCATCCATTCAGCTGACATGTGGCAGAGATTTAGAAGTCATCAGGGTTCATAGAATTCCCCAAAAGATGGTGAACCGTCAGATCCAAAGAAAGGGTTGACATAGGGGAATATGATGGAGATTCATTGAGTCTCGAACGGATGGTGGAGCGCTCCCAGGGAGGGGTGCAGAAACCACGAAGATCATTCGATCGCACCAAGTTGCGAGAAGGATAAGTGGAGGCTCGTCCATTATTGAAATTTCAAAGGACATCAAAGTCATTGATCCAGTGGGATCTGGCTTGTAGGTTGAATATCGGGAGATCAGGGTTCATGAAATTTGGGAGAAACGTCGAGCCTTGAATTTTGAATCCCCGGTATGCGAAAACAAGGGTGTAATGTCCCCAAGGCCGAGCCCTGTTGTAAATCATGTCTATGAAGTATAAAGCTTGCATTATGAATTGTAATTATGTTTTATAGGATGGTGAGCCAAGTCATATAAGCTAGTGGGCTTATGTGTTATTAGGCCAGGCAACCTAAGTGTTGAAGGCCAGGAGCCTGATTTTTTTGTACATACAACTATGCACAGTATTAATACAAAACATCTCTGCATGCAGATCGACCACGATGAATGAGTGATGGGGGACTAAGCATCCACAAAGCCTGGGTAAGGGAGAGGGGGATGAGAGGTTGGAAGAGGGACTAAGCTGAGGGGGCTTAAACCCTAGAGAATAATATTAAATTATTACTATTCCAAATCTGTGTAAATGTGATGTTTTATCCTAAGTTCTTTGGAAGGATGAGTGACTTCCAAATGGGAAGGAATGAGCTTCATGGGTGACAAGTGTCAACCCAAGCGCATGTAGTTAAATTTGTTGAGTTGAGCCATGATGGGGGTTCCTCCTCCATTCTACCGTCGACTCTCTGAATCGGGAATCCCGTATGACCTCTGCAAGAATACCCTCATGCAACTCTGAAACCAAAAAGGCATGTGTTTATTTCTGGAGGAGTCGGTACACCCTCTATCAAAACCGTCGAGTTTGTGTTCGAACTTCACGTGGATTGCTTATCACGCATCCCCGAAACCCAGAACCATGAGTCTGTTCTATATGGATGGTTGGGAAAACTGAATATCCCATAATTGTTGAGCCTAGTTGGGTTGAAGCGTCTGTCTGTCATCTATTTGGGAAACCCGTGTTTGTTGTCCCAGTTGACTATGGCAGCCACGCAGTTCTTGGCTAGGTGTGGTTTTCTACTGTTGTATGTTCATTGCTGAGCCTTGTTATTTTTCTGCTTTGTACGGGAACGAGATTAAGGAAACCAGTTTTATGACCTGTGTGTAACCTCTCTCCAGGTGAGGGAGGTGATTATTGTTGAAGAGGCAATTTTTACCAAGCATGTGAGTGACTCTCTCTAGGTGAGAGAGTGAACAGAGGAAGGAGAGAGCTCCTGGAAGGAACCCTGTAGCTGCCACAGAGCTCGGATATTTCTGGTCCAGTCTGTTGTTGAATCCCAAGGCAAGGGAAGTTAGCAGCCGAAGGACTGTCTAGGTGACATAGAAGGTGTATACTCCTAGGGTGGGACAGGCATGTGGGGAAGGAGAGTTTGTGGGAAGTGGGTATAAGTGGTTCCTGGGAGAGAATCCTCCTTCTTTTATGTGTATTCTTCCTGTAAACCTTACCCAGCCTAGGATTCATTACTTGGTGGAGCTTAGTCCCAGCTCGGGGGTGACCTACTACTGAGAGTGATGAGAAGTGTGGCCTAAGGTTGGGAGGTTCGTGGAAGGTATACATGCAGTTGGTGGTGTGTGATAGTTTCAAAGATAAGTGTCACTATGTTTTGTAATTCTATAATTAATTAAATTGCATACTTGTGATTCTTGCAATGTTATCATGTATTTTGTTATGCATATGAATTATTGTTATTTCCATTAACTCTGAAATGCTAGCAGTAATTCTATGGTTAACTGTAATTAAGCTTTTTAAGTTCATTAGAATGCATAATGTGTTCTAGAAGTTTTTTTCCACGTAGTAGCGTTGGCCTGACTGTGGGGTTGATGGACGTGGGCATTATAGTATGGTATCAAAGCCTGGTTTCAATGTTGAGCCTGGGTGGGCGAGATAAGTGGTCTTTGGACTGAGGGTTTGAGAAGAAATTGTATCTAGAGGACTAATTTCAGACCTCAGAATGTTTCTGAGTGTCAATGGACTACTTGATCATGTTACAAGCTCAGGAGGTGTAGAGGTATTATAAAACTATAGTCGATGTGGTATATGGCCACAGGGAGAGAGAGAAATCCACACCAGAAGTGTTGGATCAAGTAGATGAAATTTCATAAGGAGGGTACCAAGTCATTGACCAGAAGTCCTTGAGAAGCAAAGTTGGACGGTCAGAATTCTTTGTGGAGAACTCGCGAAATCGTGAGTACCGTAATATAGCTAGAAGTTTCAAGGTGGTTAGTGGATGGAGAAATTCGCCACCCTCAAATCCAGAATAAACATGGGTCGTTGATCATGATTGGTTTGAACCGTTGGATCATTTCGTTAATTCAGGGATCGTGAACTTGGAGTGCAGGCCAAATTCTTGGTTACTCCAAGTCCCGAATCGCGAAAGAGATTAACAAGGGTAGAATCATATGGTGGAGCGCTTCCAAGAAGAAGTGTCGAAATCATGTGAGTTGTCAGATCCAACCAACTAGAGAGGAAGTTAGGGCTGAATAGCTTTGATAGGTGTAAGTGTAGGAGAGATCTGGACCATCGAATCAGGGGAGGCTCACAGTCGTTGATCTCATACATGAATTTCCATATCAGAATTCGAGGATTGAAGAGACAAGAGATTTGGAGTCTCTGCATCGTGAACTCCCGGTTCACGAAACTCTGAAAAGATCTGGATCGTTAGATCCAAATCATCGAGGATCATTGGATCTCATACAAGAACTTGTGTATCGAAATTCAGGGGTTGAAGTGACAAGATATTTGGAGTCGCTGCATCATGAACTCTCGGTAACTGAAAACCCGAAACCCGAAGTTTCGAAGTCCTGAAATCTTTGAAGACGGAAGAACCGTAGCGGATTTTTTTTTTTTACCATTGGATGTTGGGTAAACGTGGACCATCGATCCACCCGACTTATGAAAATTCGGTAAATCAAAACTCTGAGAGATAGATGTGTGTACCTTAAACTCTTTGAAGGTCGAAAGCCTGAGTAGCACCTAGTAGTCTAGCATTGGTCACGACCTTTGGTTACGAGGGTAGGGAGAAAGAGGGAGTTATCACCCGAAAATTACAGAGTCGAGCAGAACTCAGAAAATTTGTGAAGTCGAAGCATTTTATTAAATTGAAATGGTTTTGAATGTGTGGAATTTGCTAAGAATGACAACCTGACAAATCCCTGTTGTCTGCATGTGTGTTTGCAGAAGCTTAGCAAGTGCCAGAACCAAGTAGGGTTGTCGTTGAGAGAAGAGAACGGAAGAGGTGTGGATTGCA
>JZKD02S1602484.1:126890-154037 GCA_000966675.3 Picea glauca
TGGATGAATTGAAAGGGGAAATGAACAAGATCAAGCCTCCAATGTTCGATGGAGAACATAAGAAGGAGGAAGATGTCGAAACTTGGTTGTTGGGTATGAGGAAATACTTTCAACTGCAGAATTATTCCTCTCATGCAGAGGGCAAGATTTCCATGTATCAATTGAAGGGAAAGGCATCCATGTGGTGGGATCAACTTGTGCAGGTGTAGCACATCAAGGAAAGGGACAACACATGGCAAAAATTCAAGAGGTATTTCGAGAGGAAATACTTAACTAAAAGATATTATGATAGAAAGATGAAAGAGTTCTTTGAACTCAGGTTGGAAAACAAGACCATTGATGAGTATGAACGAATTTTTTTGGAATTACTGAAGTATGTTCTATTCATCAAAGATGATTTTGTCAAGATTCAAAGGTACCTGAGTGGATTACCACCTCCTATTGGGGATAAGATTCAGTATGATGACCCAAAGACTACAGAAGAAACGATAAGAAGACTGAAGTTCTTATTTGAACAAAAAAGAGAAAAGCTTGGGATGACCAAAAAAAGTTCAAGAAAGAACAGAGGCAAAAGAAAATAAACCACCCTTTTTCAGAAACATTCCTCAAGAACAACCATCTCTTAGAGAGCCCAGGAAGGTTGAAGCGAGTGGGAAAATGTCAAGGACACCACCTATGCAATGTTGGGGTTGTAAAGAAAACCATAGGTATAGACATTTCCCCCACAGAAATGATAAAGTGAGAGTTCTCCACAATGTTCAACAAGTTGAAACAGTGGAGGACATGGGTAGTAGAATTCCAAGGATCTATGCAGCCCTAGAAAACAAGCAAGCTGAGTATCAATCGCACATGATTGAAGTAGAAGGTATGATAAAAAACCAACCATTTACTATTTTAGTTGATTCAGGGGCTAGCCATAGTTATATAGACCCTAGAGTGGTAGAAAGTTTTCATTTGATAAGAAGCAAATATGAAAAGTCTTGGTTAGTGCAGCTAGCTACAGGAACCAAGAGGAAAGTCACAGAGTTAGTCAAGTCTTGTCCCGTAGACATGAATGGACTGAGCACGAAGGTCAATTTGAACATTCTGTCTTTAGGCTCTTATGACTGTCTAATTGGGATGGACTGGTTGGACCAGCACCATGCCATCTTGGATTGTTGGAACAAGGCTTTCATTTTCTTAGATTAAGAAGGGAAATAGAGAGCCATACAAGGAATTCCTAGAGTTGTTATTGTTAGAGAAATATCAGCAATGCAGCTAAAGAAGTGCTACAGAAAAGGCTGTCAATTATTTGCAGCCCATGTGGGGGAAATGCCTAAGGATAAGGTGTCAAGTATTGAGGATCATGGGGTACTTAAAGAGTTCAAAGATATATTCCAGGAAGTACCTGGACTACCTCCAAAAAGGGATATCGATTTCTTTGTGAACTTGATGCCTGGAGCAACTCCAGTGTCAAAGGCTCCGTACAGGATGAGTGCGCCAGAACTAAAAGAGTTGTAGTTGCATCTTGAAGAACTTATGAAGAAGGGGTATATATGCCCAAGCATGTCACCTTGGGGTTCCCCAATCCTGTTCGTAAAGAAGAAGGATGGAACATTGAGATTGTGCATCGATTTCAAGAAATTGAACAAAGTAACAATGAAGAACAAGTATCCTCTGCCGAGGATTGATGATCTCTTCGATCAATTGAAGGATGCAAAGATATTTTCAAAAATAGATCTAAGATCAGGATATCACCAAGTAAGAATAAAATATGAAGACATCAACAAGACCTCCTTTAGAATGAGGTATGGTCATTACGAGTTCACAGTGGCTCCATTTGAACTGTCAAATGCACCCGATGTTTTTATGAGCTTGATGAATGGAGTATTCAGGGACTATCTAGACAAGTTTGTCGTCGTCTTCCTAGATGACATTCTGGTGTATTCCAGGACCTAAGAAGAACATGAACAACATCTGAGGAAGGTGTTGTAGGTGCTAAGAGAGCACCAACTGTATGCCAAGCTAAGCAAGTGCTCATTTTATCAGGAACGGATCCATTACTTGGGACATATTATCTCGAAGGATGGGATAGCGGTAGACCCTGAGAAGATTGAATCCATTAGAGAATGGTCAGCACCAAGGAACGTAACGGAAGTTAGATCCTTCATGGGATTGGATGGTTATTATAGAAGGTTCATCGTAGGGTTTTCCAAGATAGATCACCCTATCACTTCCTTACAAAGAAAGGGGAAATAGTTTCACAGGACAGAGGAATGTGAGGAAAGTTTCCAACGATTGAAGCAGTTGTTAATCAGTGCTCCAATCCTAAGGATTGCAGATCCAAATGTAGATTTCATAGTATGCATTGATGCATGAAAAGAAGGAATAGGAGGGGTCCTCAGTCAGAATGGATTTGTAATCTGTTATGAGTCCAGGAAATTAAAAGAGAACGAGAAGAACTATGCAACCCATAGTTCATGCTCTAAAGAAATGGAGGCATTACCTTATGGGAAGGAGGTTTTAACTCAGAACAGACCATAACGGTCTGAAATATTTGTTTGATCAGCCAACCTTAAATGCTATACAAAGTAGGTGGTTGGAATTTCTGTGTGAGTATGAATTTGAGATCAAGCATATCAAAGGAAAGGAGAATAAAGTGGTTGATTCACTCAGCAGGAGGGTGCATGAATTACATGCTACAACCATTAGCATGTATCGGACTGATATTAAAAGAAGAATTATGGAGGTTGCAAATGTAGATCTGTAGTACAGAGAATTGGTAGCCAAGCTATAGCAGGGTACGACGCCACAGAAGATGGAAAATTATAAATTGGAAACAAATGGAATACTGTTGTACAAGAACAAAATTTTTGTACCCAATGTCCAGTGCTTGAAACAGATGATTTTGTAGGAGATGCATAATGTGCCTTATGTAGGGCACCCTGGATATTAGAAAACAGTAGCAGTAGTCAAGAGACATTAATTTTGGCTGGGTATGAAGAGAGAGATCGTTGAATACATTGCCAGATGTATGGAGTGTCAGAAAGTTAAAGCTAAGCATAGGCACCCAGCAGGGTTGCTGCAACCTTTACCCATTCCTGAGTGGAAGTGGGAAGTAGTAACGATGGATTTTATTACGGGATTGCCCAGAACATCCAAGCTGCATGATTTGATCATGGTGGTGGTGGACAAGCTTACAAAAGATTCCCATTTTATTCCACTGAAAACTACTCACAAGGCAGCAGATGTTGCTAATATTTTCATAAGGGAAGTGGCATGATTGCACGGAATTCCTAAAATGATTGTGCCCGACAAAGACTCGAAATTCACCTCGAATTTCTGGAAAGGATTATTCAAAGGATTCAGAATGAATCTGAACTTTAGTACAACTTATCATCCCGAGTCTAATGGACAGGCAGAGAGGGTGAACAGAGTAACAGAAGACATACTGAGAATGTATGTGATGGACAAACCATCAAGATGGGAATACTACCTAAACTTCGTAGAATTCGCCTACAACAATGGGTATCATGCATCGTTGAGGATGAGCCCATTTGAAGCACTTTATGGAAGAAAGTGCAATGCTCCAGTGAGCTGGGATAATCCAACTGATAGAACAGTAGTTGGGCCAAAGTTGCTCAAGGAGATGAAGGACCAAATGATAAAAATTAAGCAGAATTTGAAAGTTGCCCAGGACAGGTAGAAAAGTTATGATGATAAGAATAGAACCCAAAAAGATTTCAAAGTGGGTGATCATGTTTTCCTGAAAGTGAAAGCTAACAGGAGTTCCCTAAAGCTGGGAAATTGCTCCAAGTTGGCAGCCAGATTTTGTGGGCCATTTGAAATCCTGGAAAGGATTGGGCCAGTTGCATATATGCTTGCATTACCTGCATCCATGACTGTACATAATGTGTTTCATGTTTCATTGCTTAAGAAATATATACTAGATGCTAGTCATGTTATCGATTAGAATGTGATTCAGGTGGAACAAGAAGGTGTCCTGCAAGTGCATCATGTGCGCATATTGGATAGGAAAAACAAATTTCTCTTGAATCAAGCTATAGGGCTTGTAAAGGTCCAGTGGACATGGTACGGTCCTAAGGATGCAACATGGGAGAATGAAGATGTTATGCAGGCAGAGTACCCGCATCTTTTTGAAAATTTTGAAAATCTTGCAGATGCAGTGTAAAGTTGCACTGAGGACAGTGCAAAAATTAAGGTAGGGGATTGTAATGTCCCCAAGGCTGATCCCTCTTGTAAATCATGACTATGAAGTATAAAGATTGCATTATGAATTGTAATTATGTTTTATAGGCTGGCGAGCCAAGTCATATAAGCTAGTGGGATTATGTGTTATTAGGCCAGGGAGCCTAAGTGTTGAAGTCCAGGAGCTTGATTTTTTTGTACATGTAATTATGCACAGTATTAATACAAAACATCTCTGTGTGTGGACCGACCATGATGAATGAGTGATGGGGGACTAACAATCCACAAATCCTAGGTAAGGGATAGGGGGCTTAGAGTTTGGAAGAGGGGCTAAGCTGAGGAGGCTTAAACCCTTGAGAATAATATTAAATTATTACTATTCCAAAGCTGTGTAAATGTAATGTTTTATCCTAAGTTCTTTGGAAGGATGAGTGACTTCCAAATGGGAAGGAATGAGCTTCATGGGTGACAAGTGTCAACCCAAGTGCATACAGTTAAAACTATTGAGTTGAGCCATGATGGGGGTTCCTCCTCCATTCTACCGTCGACTATCTGAACCGGGAATCCTGTATGACCTCTGCAAGAATATCCTCACACAACTCTGAAACCAAAAAGGCATGTGTTGATTTCCGGAGGAGTCGGTACACCCTCTGTCAAAACCGTCGAGTCTGTGTTCAACCTTCGCGTGGATTTCTTATCACGCATCCCCAAAACCCAGAACCGTGAGTCTGTTTTGTATGAATGGTTGGGAAAACCAAATGTCCCATAATTGTTGAGCCTGGTTGGATTGAAGCGTCTATCTATCATATGTTTGGGAAACCCATTTGTTTTGTCTCAGTTGACTTTGGTGGCCACGCAGTTCTTGGTTGGGTGTGGTTTGTTGTTGTTGTATGTTCATTACTGAGCCTTGTTGTTTTTCTGCTTTCTACGGGAACAAGATTAAGGAAACCGGTTGTATGACCTGTGTGTAACCTCTCTCTAGGTGAGGGAGGTGATTGTTGTTGAAGAGGCAGGTTTTACCAAGCCTATGAGCGACTCTCTCCAGCTGAGAGAGTGCACGAAGGAAGGAGAGAGCTCTTGGAAGGAACCCTGTAGCTGCCACAGAGCTCAAATATTTCTGGTCCGGTCTATTGCTAAAGCCCAAGGCAAGGGAGGTTAGCAGTCGAAGGACTATCTAGGTGACAGAGAAGGTGTATACTCCTCGGGTGGGATAGGCATGTGGGGAAGGAGAGTCTGTGGGTAATGGGAATAAGTGGTTCATGGGAGAGAATCCTCCTTCTTTTACGTGTATTCTTTTTGTAAACCTTACCTAGCCTGGGATTCCTTACCCGGTGGAGCTTAGTCCCAACTCAGGGGTGACCTACTACTGAGAGAGATGAGCAGCGTGGTCTAAGGCTGGGAGTTTCTTGGAAGGTCTACACGCAGTTGGTGGTGCGTGACAGTTTCAAAGATAAGTGTCACTATGTTTTGTAATTCTGTAATTAATTAAATTGCATACTTGTGATTCTTGCAATGTTATCATATATTTTGTTGTGCATATGAATTATTGTTATTTCCATTAACTCTGAAATGCTACCAGTAATTCTGTGTTTAACTGTAATTAAGAATTTTAAGTTCATTAGAATGCATAATGTGTTCCAAAAGTGTTTTTCCATGTAGTAGCGTTGTCTCGACCATGGGTTTGATGGCCAAGGGTGTTAGAAAGGGGGAAATACAGGTCGTCGAAGCGTGACAGATCTGGACTGTCTGATCTAGCCACCGGCTTTCGGGAGTCGATATTTTGTGAGGAAGGAAGTGTTGTTCGTGATGGGACCTAGTTCATAGCGCGTGGTCACATTGTTTGCATAGGAGGGTGGAATGACATTTGCCCGGCCCTAATCGGGTCTCAGGGCTTCAAACGTGAGAAGGATTGAGCGTGTTGCACTCATATCCCCAAAACCAAAGCACAAAACACCAAGGATATTGGCCCGCAGTCATATCGTGTGGTCATATGGGCTGAGACCCCATGCCTAGAAACAGTTGTGCAGGGGGGGTCTAGCTTAAGGACTCATGGATCTGTTTGAGGGGTTCCAACAGGGAACCAATGAGCCATTTCAGCTCATCAAGGGTGAAGAATGATCCTTGACCGGGAGGTCATCGGACCTTGAGGAAGGGGGGTTCTGCGTCATTTGGTATCATAGCTTGCACATAATTGATATATGTAGGCCAAGAAAGAGTGAATAAGAATGTTGTTTGATACCGTCAATGGTATCAGGAGCTAGAGGAAGACAGAGTGTTGGTGCTTTGTGTGAAAGATTGTTGCAGGGTGTGCAACAAATGGTAGATAGCCAGGTGAGCTGAGCCAGAAGAACCAATTGCATTCTTGAAGGTGGAAAAGGAAGGATGGATACTGAAGGCCATGAACATGGTCCAAGAGGAGATCGTCAGTAGAAAAAAAAGGTTGAGATTGGCCAAGAGCTCGGCGAGATAAGAGAAAGAATGGAGAAGCTTGCATTTAAAATGTAGTAGGATTCTAAAGAGCATTGGGTGTATGAGTGGCCCATGAAGAACAAGGTAAAATGGCCCATTCAGAAATTGTTGGCTATAAGAAAATGAAAGTTGTTGAGAGGATGGTTGAGGCATGTTGAAAGCCTCAGAAGTGAAGAGGAAGTGGTTCATATATGTGAGACAAAATCTAGGAAGAGTCTCATTGATGGTGAGGAGGAGAGATCAAGCAGATATCTCAGAATATGCCAAGTGGGTTGTGAGGAACTTTTAAGTTGCCAGGTGGGAAATGAGATGGGATCATTGGAGGAGCTCATAGGCTACCAGGAGGGCAGGACAAAAATCCCAAATTTCCAGGTGGGAAAGGGAAGCAAGATGAGATTGGTTGACAATCTCATGAACTCAGAAGTGTGTTCATATAAACAAGGAGAGCTAATGGATGGCGATCAAAGATTCCTTTTGATCATTGGAGGAATAGAGGTATTCCTTCCATATAGCCGAATTGAGGCCAAAGCCTATGTTGCAGTTGCAACAATAATAGGAGAAGGACAACCAAATGTGACTGTCATAGGGGAGGAGAAGGAGAAAATAATGATGTCTACCCCAGCAGAAGAAGAGCATGTAGACAATATTCTCACTTCATGGGAGGAGGAGTTAGAGATGATGGAGGATTGGTTGAACCATCCAGAGCCAGTAGATGACTTCCATGATCAAACAGTCATGCATATTTTGGGAGAAGAGCATTCGGAGAAATTGCTCAAAAATTTCAACCAAGGAGTTGAACAGATGACTACAGCGCCGAGGCATACAACAGAAGATGAATCAGAATTCTAGTATGGGGAGCAGTTGGGGGAAGCTGGAGTTGAACCAACACAAGGAGAAATGGCAGAAGATAATCTGTTAGAGAAGAGGACTAAACAATAGGTCAGTCAAGAAGAGACCGCAGAGCTGAAATCTACAGCAGAGTGGCAAGTCAAGGCCACAAGGAATGGAGAAAATCGCATGGGGGAGAAGCATAAGGAAAGCCAGCCATTGGAGCAGCTAGAAGAGGTGATAGAAGAAATCAGGAGGTTGATGTTGAGGTCAGGGAAAGAAACTGTCAGTAGGAGGACACTGAGAAGAGGAAGAGCAGCAAGAGCAGCAAGAAATAAGCAACAATAGGAGCAACAAGGCAGTGGAGCAGATGGACAGCTCCAGAGGATAGCTTGGGATCCAGGTGAATTTCAACAACGTAGCTAGGAAGATCATGAGAAAGAGATCATGAAATGTTTGCATCACTGGAGTATGATGGAGGAGCATCGCTTCACCCAGGAGTGTTCCAGCCAGCTAGCATATTCAACGCGCATTCATGGAGGAGAGAGGCACCAACCCTCTCATTTTAAAATTTGAAATTGTAATTAAATGTTTGTAAGGTTAGTAGATCCAAAGCCATGATTTTGGGCAGGTTGTAGATAGAGTCACCTTCAATGGTTGACAGGATGAATATCTAGATCTGATCCAGACTAGACAACCATTGAATGTAATTGAATGTAATTTATGAGAGTAGGTGAGATGGAGGGAAGAGATCGAGGAGTCCATTTTGGTAAAAGATCTTTGTATATAGACTCATTAGAACCATAAAGAAAGAACAAAAAAAAAGGAGTTATGCGAGAGGCAGATAGGTAGATTATAGAGGAGAAAAGAGAGGAGTCGAGACTCTATTGTAGTTCGATATTTTGTAACCTTTGTACAAGCATTCTGAGATTAATACTAAGAGCAGTTCTTCCTGCATGAAATTCTTTGTGTGTTTATGTGTTTATGAATGAATGCCATTTGTGTGTTATTTTATGTTGTAGATGTATGTTAGGTTCCATCTGCAGGTGATAGATAGACTTCTCTATCTATCTATGAGTTTATTTTATTTTCAGTCTGGGTTCTTTGTGGTTTCATGCAAGAGGTTGCATGATAGAGTACCGAGGACTCTGAAGGCCAATGCATGAGTGCATTTCTGAGTTCTGTGAAATTCACAAAGACATGCCAGGAGGGCACACCAAACTAATTCTTACATTCAGGGAGAAGCCTCAAGGTTGTTGAACACCTTGGAGGTAATATTGTGCAGAGGAGGGCACAGAGAAGACACAATCACTATAGGTTTTGTAGAGCTCTGTCAGGAGGGCATCGAGCGAGTGCATAGAGTGCACATAAGGAACTCTATTTAGAGTTCAGGGGAAGGAGAAGTGTCAAAGAGAAGACACTTACAGAGTTGCAAAATATTTTGTTGGCTCACAAGGAGTGCTTGAGAATAAGTTGCCAGAGGGCACTTGCATCTCTTCGAGGGATGGAAGAGACAGAGACCTTTGAGGTCCGAGTAGTTAGAGCTCAAAGAGGAGGAAGACCTATGCAAGGAATGCACCAGGCCAACACTCAGATGAAGTGTTGAAAGGGATCCATCCGAAGGCTAGTCAAAGCACAATGAGTATGTGTAGGGTGAACTTGTTTCAAGTTCGAAGAAAATCAGGAGGTCGAGCACAGTGAAAGTGTTCCAGGAGGAACACGAGAAGTCTTCAAAAGAAGAAGCAGAGAAAGGTTGAGTGCCTTAGAAATAGAGAAAAGTTGACAAGCTCAAAAGGGATAGCATTTCCAAAATGCAGGCGAGACCTAAGGTTATAGGCTTTGCAGAGGAGGCAAAGGTCGAGGCCTTTTGAAGCATCGAAATCTTCTAAGGCTGGGAATAAAGGTGACAAAGCTCAGGAGGAGGAGAACAACTTTCGTTGGATCAACTGATGAGATGAGATCTAGACCGTTGAGCACATACATATGAACGGAGGAAAGAGCGGGAGAAAATGGATCTGAGCCATCGAATCTGAGTGCAGATAGCCGACATCCGTTAGACTTGCCAGAGGTGCACAAACATTAACACTCATGCACACAGGGGGACTTCATATTTCAGATTTCAGGGTTTGGAGAACATTGTTCTTGGAGTTGAGGGTCATGAAACCTCGAAAACAGTCAGGAGCATCCATTCAGATGACGCGTGGAAGAGATTTAGAAGCCATAAGGGTTCGAAGAATTCCCCGAAATATGGTTAACCATTAGATCCAAAGCAAGGGTTGACATAGGGGAATATGTTGGAGATTCATTGAATCTAGAACGGATGGCAGAGTGCTCCTAGAGTGGGGTGCCGAAACCACGAAGATTGTCCGATCGCGCCAAGTTGTGAGGAGGATAGTTGGAGGTTTGTCCAGCGCTGAAAGTTCGAAGGAGATCGGAGTTGTTGATCCAGTGGGATCTGGGCCATAGGTTGAATACTGGGATATCAATGTTTTTGAATTTTGGGAACAAGGTCGAACCTTGACTTTCGAATACCTAGTACGCGAAAACCAGGGGGAAATATAGGTCATCAGATCGTGACGGATCTGGATCGTCGGATCTAGCCACCGACTTTCAGGAGTCAATATTTTGTGAGGAAGGAAGCGTTATTCATGTTGGGACCTAGTTCATAGCATGTGGTCGTATTGTCTACATAGGAGGGTGGACTGACATTTTCCTGACCCTAATCAAATTTTGGGGCTTCAAATGTGAGAAGGATTGAGCGTTTTGCACTCATATCCCCAAAACTGAAGAACAAAGAACCAAGGATATTGGCCCGCGGTCATATCATGTGGTCATATGGGTTGAGACCCCATGCCTAGCACCAATTGTGCAGGAGGGGTCTAGCTTAAGGACTTGTGGATCTATTCGAGGGGTTCCAGCAGGGAACCAGTGAGCCATTTCGGCTCATCAAGGGTGAAGAACGATCCTTGACTGAGAGGTCAATGGACCTTGAGAAAGGGGGGGTCTACATCAGTAACTCACAAGTATTAATTACAATTTCTTAGGCTAGTCTTTTTACAATTAAAAGTTTGCTGGAAAATTCAATTAAATATGATTTTCTAAATAAAATAGTTGCTGAAATAAATGTAGAGACATGAGTAAAGACACCAAGATGATAATCAAGACATATGAGACATAAAGAAATCCTTTATTTCATTCCAATTCATGATAGAGTCATTCCTTTTACAAAATTTCATGCAAAAATTTTGGACCAAAGTCAAACTTAGACATCCCTGATGGAACATACAAAAGGACCTCTGACAGAAAATAAAAAACTGAACTCTAAAAGTTGGATCAGCTTGCCACAGATTGTTTCCCACTCGACTCTGCACAATAGCCTTTGTCAATCATAAAAACTAATTCACAAACAAACAAGTCTACACAAACTATCAAAGATAGATCAACACCTTTGAAAAAGAAGTGTTTGAATGATGTAATTCAGCCCTAAATCTTGTTGTCTACAATAAGACCTTGTTATCATAAAAAAGAATTAGGCTTGTGATAAATTAAGTAATGAATGAAAACTAAACTATCTCAGCATAAACTCAAAGAACAAACCTTAGTATGCTTCTCCTTCTATCCTCCTCTTGTTCCTCACTTTCCTTTTTCCTTTAAGCAAATTAGAATTGGTTGAAGTAGTTGAACCACCTCATTAGTTAAGTTAACTAAAAATTCAAAAGCCATATTTCCCACTCTGAGATGCAATCTTTCCTTGATTGTTGTTGTCACACTTTGATTTTCCTGAATTTTCCTTTGGTTGCGTTGAGCCTTTAGGCCTAATCTCGTTGATCATGTCAGAACAGTCATCACTCAAATGCATCTAGGAAGACACAGATTTATCAGATCCATTGGAGGGTGAGGAAGGGGCAACAATTGATTTTGCTTTGTCAAAGGCATGGTGGGCCTCGGTTTTCAACCTTTTGCTAGCATGAGAGGAATGAATTGGTGAGTGAACATGTGCAGCTTGGACAATCAGGTTAACAGGTGGGGGAGAAGGTAAGGACAAATTGGGCCTGCCACGATGTTGGGAGACTGTCGGGTGGTCAATATCTTGCCATCCATCATTTTCGGGAACCTCAGGTTGCAATGAGACATGAGGGGGCACAGGAATACCAGGGGCTTGTGGAGCTTGGAAGGGAGGCCTTTCAGGCCTAGGTTGGACCACTCCTTGCCCAATCCAATTGAAAAATATGGCTTGAAACAACTGGCCTAACCCTTGCGAGTCAGCATCAAAGTGTATGGAGAACCTTGGCCTTCTTGGGACTCTATTCCAATTACCTCTCCCTTAGTTTCCTCTTCCATGGCTACCTCGGCTGGAAAAACTCATTCTTGCATGCATAATTGATTAGAAAATAGACCTTTAAACAACCATACATGATAACTCTTTAAAAATATGAAATATATTTTGGCTGAGCAGCATATCAGGCTCATGCAATCCAATCCATATAAATTGTTTAACTATTGTCAATGAGTAGGGGGTGAACGAAAGGTCTTGGGATATGTGAGGGTCTTGTATTTAGCAAAAAATGATAAAGTGAGGGGGAAAAGAAACATGGTTATTTCTCAAAGACCACAAACAATCAACTGTAATGCAAACCAAAGAAAACATATTTGTAATCCAATCGATAAAATGTGATTCTAAACTGCTTCAATACATAATTCTTCTTGACTTTAATTAAATTTTAGAACAGGGAGTGAATAATGAATGTGGGAAGGCGAGGGGGTTGTAATTAGCAGAAAGCAAAATAATGGTAGGGAAAGAGAGTGATCATTGTTTGAGGAGGACAAAGAGAAGATGCAGAAACAAAAAGACCAGCTGCTTGCAGAGTAGACTATGATCAAAGAGGTAGTAACTAGAGAACTTTTCTCCATGTTGAGCTTGGCACAGGAGGAACCAAAGTCAACTGAGATGCAAGTGGGGAAGCTCATCAAATCCATTCAGCATCTTTAAGCAAGATTAATGGAGCTAGAAATCCAAGCAGTGTTGAGCACTCGACAATAAGTGCATGATATAAGGGAAGAAGCTTCCAGGAATGCAATAGAATGAATTAGGGCATTGGCCTCAGAGTGTAAACAATTAAATGATCGAAGTGTGCAGACCTATGAGCACCTTGCAGAAGATCTGGAGTTGAGGAAATTGAAAGCACAACTCCACGAGGCCAAGCAACATGCATCCACCATGCAAGCATAGATGAAGCTTCTTACTACAGTTGAGAAGATGAAGAGGTCACAGGAAAAATGTTCAGTCCAGCAGCAGGTCACTGCCATCCAGAGTAGAGTTATGGAGGTTACACAGAGACACCAGCCAGTGCATGATGAAGCCTGCATGCTTTTTGAATAAATCGAAGGACAAGGATCACAACTAGAACAGGTGGTCGCAACAGTGGAACAGTGCCTGGAAGGGCCTGTCACCGAGCAAGTAATTCAGAAGTTTTTCGAGAAGGAGGATCTGATGAAGTAGCAATTCGAGGCATCTCGAGCTAATATCAAGTCCTTCGAAGAAGTGTTTCCCAAATCGGAGTGACTCGGGATGAGTCACAGGTGAGTGTTGGGGGCATGTTGTCCCTCGACCAAGTTTTTAGAGAACATTGGTCATGTTTGACCAATTTTATGACTTCGATAGGTTGATCGAAGATGGATCACCCAAGCGAATCGGAGATTGCGGGATCTCGCTTGTTTTGCAGGATTTTGGGGATTTTAGGGTTTATGTAACAGGTATGGGATGTCGGCCCATGGGTTTACCCATGTTTAAGATGTTTTATAATGTATAAATAAGTATATAGGACTTAGAGTGAATTCATTCCAAGTTGGCTTCGTGCAAGAAGATGAAAAGTTCTAGCTAAGTGCAAGTGATTGTAAGAGGATTTGTGCTAATAAGGAGTTGGCTTTGTGCCTTGACCTAATTCATGAAGGAGTATCTAGCAGGTTGCGCATAGATATCCTATCCTCTATGGAATTGGGCTCTGTGGCTCTGTGCACAGTAGTAGATGGCTCTAAAATATTGAAGAAGACTAATAAAGAAGAAGAAGAAGTTGGTGGACATAGCCCCACAATGGGGTGAATCACTTATATCCTGTGTTGATGTGCTTTGTGCAATGTTGTTTATGTTGTCTATGTGTTTATCTTATTTGTGCACTGATCTTTATATATGTTAGATAGATGTATGGATTCTTAGTATGGTAAATGAATGCTAGATCTGAGTTAATGCTATGTTCTAAGAGATTGGAAGTGTCTGATCTACTCATTACTGGGTTGTTTTGTATTTAGGCTTTAATATGTGTTGTGAATGGGAGTTAAGAACTAATGCATATTGATTAGATAAGTGTTATGTTAACTGTTGTAATCAAAAATCCGTGTCCCATCTAGGTTGTATACACCTGAGTCCTACAACCCCCCTGCCTCTACCTCGGGTGAGACCTCATCTTCTTCGCAGGTGTTGTCAAAAGGGCTGGTAATTAGGGTTTTGTTGGTGCATTATTGAAGCATTGAACCCTGGGTCTTGCTCTGTGCCAACAACGATAGAGATTAGAAACTCTGTAAGTCGATGCAAGGAGTGTGTGTCTTAACTCAGAGGAGTCAGAAGAGAAACTTCCAGGAGGGCATACCAGTTTAATTTACAGGCTCAAGGAGAAATTTAAAGGTCATTAAGTTCCTTGAAAAGAAAGACCGTGTGGTGAGAAGCACAATCCAGAGTTGTTGAACACTATGGAATACTCTACCAGGAGGGCATCGAGCTAGTGTGAGCATTCGTAGGAGCAACACAAGTGAAGGTGTTGGAGAATCCTAGAATTGTTGAACATTCTAGTGAAGGAAGGATTTACAAGAACTTCATCGATAAAGGAAAGGAGACGCCTTAAACTTTTCCATAAGGTCGAGAGAGAAGCCATTGAAGAATTGAGCCAATCGCAAAGAGTGTGCCTAAGGTGTTGTGAGTTCATCTTACAAGCTCAGAAAGTAGAGTGAGAAACTGTCAAGAGGGAACGATAAACTTGTAGAGGAACTTGGAACCTTGGAGGTTTTCAAGCCGAGCAAAATCGTAGGAGAGTTGCACAAATTTTTGCAAGGAGTGAAGAAAGGATTTTTTAGAACAGTCTCAGTCTCGAAAGGTGAAATTGTGCTAAGTGTGTAGAGGGGTCAAGGACTTTTCGAAGTCCCAAAAGACAGATAATCACCCATCGTCGAGGAGGAGACAGGTGGAAGAATATCGAGAGGTTCGGAAGAAGAAACGTTGGGAGGTTTGTGGAGGAAAACAAGGATCTTTACAAAGTCGTGAAGAGAGATTTAAAATTTAGGCCATTGGATCTGGAAGGGTACATGGAAAGGGATTAGCACATCGTTGATTCGCAATCAGAATAATTGGAGTCGGGAGAGGAGAAGACTCACGAATTCCAAACTCGTGATTCGATCATAGTCATTGATCACGAGAGGAACGAGGACCGTAGATATGGTCCCGAATCATTCATCGATTCGAAAATGGAGAAGGGGGAGAAAACCACTCACAAAAGTCTCGAAGTGTGGGCTCAAGAAAGGATTTATCCCACGGGCATAGTCTATGGTCACATTAGGAGAGGAGCCTAGCACTGAGAGCTAGTGTATGTTGGCGCAAGAGCTGAAAGTGATAAGGAGAAGGTCCACATGTGCCATATAGTGGGTGTCGAGGAAGTAAACAAGGGCATGTGTCAAGTTGAAATCGATTTCATCAGAAGCCCAATGAACCATTTGGTTCAACGACTTGAACGATCCTATATCGGGAGGTCGCATAGCCCCAAAGAAAGGGGTGGGGTCTGCACCACCCATCCCCCCATTAACTCTTGAGGAGGTCTTCCCACCTAGTAGCCTTATTGTAATTCATTCTTGGGCTAGAGGGTTGTTTTGATCCTAAGAAATTAAATCCAACAAAGTACTAGTCTGGTGGAGGTTAACAAAACCGTTCCTGGTCCCCTTCACCATCTCTTTCATAGCATTTGTGGTCTCTCTTATCACACCCCCCTTGCAACAGTCATGCAACATTTATCCATTTTCTAGTAAATAACATAATTTACATTCATCGACCTTTTACATAAAGGTCCATCAAATCAAACATTCACACATATTGAGTTTTCCATAGTCTCTTGGCCAATATAGTTATATTTACAAATTGGGAGAAACCGGGTGTTACAATTCCCTCCCCCTTAAAGGAACATCATCCTCAATGTTCTATCTTTCAATAGGATTTGTATATAAAGAAGTAAACAAAAATGGATATGACTGTCTCATGGCATCCTCCATTTCCCACGTAGCCTCATCTGGGCCAAAGTGTTTCCACTGCACCTTGACCTGTGCAATGGTTCAGTTCCTAACTGAGGTTTCCTTCCTCTCTAGTATGCATTGAGGTTCTGGAAGGAATTATCCCTCCATCTCTACCTGGATCAGAGACCAGACAATTATATGATTAGAATCATGTACATATTTCTTCAATAATGAAACATGGAAAACATTATGTGCCTTTATTGTGGGAGGGAGTAATATCCTTAGGCTATAGGTCCCACTCTATATAACACTTTAAAGGGTCCACAATAATGGGTTCCAACTTTTCACAGGCGCCAATTCTCACGGAACTCTTCTCTTTCTGTCAGCGTAACTCTTCTGTCTATCCTGAGAAATTTTCATATTTTTCTTTATTTGAATCACTTGTTGTTCCATTTCTTTCAGCATGTCAGGTCCGATTGAAATTCTATCCACTGGATTACTCCATCTTATTGGAATCTTTCACTATCTACCATAGAGGTATTCAAAAGGGCTCATCTTCAGTGACTCTTGATAACCGTTGTTGTAGGAAAATTCTACCAATGGCAGGTAGTCTTCCCACTTCTTAGTCCAATGCATTACATGCATCCTTAACATGTCTTCTAATATCTAGTTTACTCTTTCTGTATGTCCATCATTTTGAGGGTGATAGGTTGTTCTAAACAACAATTTAGTCTCACAACCAGCCATTAAGGATTTCCAAAATCTTGAAGTAAATTTTGTGTCTCTGTCAGATATAACCTCCCTAGACATGCCATGAAGTCTAACTATCTCCTTCGTGAATATGTTGGAAATATCTATTGCCTTACAAGTTGACTTGACAGGGACCAAGTGAGACGACTTGCTCAATTTCTCCTCTGTCTAGAAATTTGTTGAGTACATTATTCATCAAGCACATAAAAGTGGCGGGGAAATTGGTTAATCCAAATGGCACCACCACAAATTTATAAAGACCATACCTCGTCCTGAAGGTTGTTTTGTCGATGTCTTCATCCTTGATTCAGACGTGATGGTATCTGAACCTTAATTCAATCTTTGAGGAAATGTAAGAACCCCCTAATTGGTCAAACAAGTCATCGATTCTTCGTAAAGGATACTTGTGCTTTATGGTTGTCATATTGAGTTGTATATAGTCTATGCACAGACGAAGTTTGCCATCTTTATTTTTCACAAACAGGACGGGTGCTCCCCATGGAGACACGCTAGGCCGGATGTATCCTTTGTCCATCATCTCCTTTAGTTGTAACTTGAGCTCAACTAGATCTAGCGTACTCATCCTATAGGGCGTCCTAGACACTGGCACTACTCCTGGTGCAATTTCTATGGGGAAGTCAATGTCTCTTCTCGGAGGTATACCTGATACCTCTTCTGGAAACACATATTTATATTCTCTTAATATGGGATGGTCCTCTAGGTTTTGTTTTTCATCCTCAACATATTCCAACACTTGTATTTCATATAGAGGACATCCCTTTCTGCAATACTTTTTCATTTGAAGGGATGATATTTGTTTCACTAAGACATGCCTCTAAATCCATTGAAGGTTTATTTTTCTCCCTTATTCATTTTCACACTCCAAAGTTTTATGGTAATAGTCCAACTTGGTTTTATAAGTGGCTAACCAGTCCATACCCACCAGCAGGTCATAATATCCTAGGGGGAGTATGTTAAGGGTCACTGGGGTAGGCAATCCATCCATAATGAATTGCAAATTTGGTATCACCTCTGCTACTTTTCTTTTGGTTCCAGTGGCTAATTGTACCAACCATGGATTAACATGTCTAACTGGTTGCATTTTAAACTTATCAACAATTTGAGGGGCCACATAACTCAAATTAAAACTAGGGTCAATTAAAATAGAAACTAGACGGTTGACGATCATACCTTCCATCTCCACCACTGAGGCTTGGTGGTCATCTTACTTATAATCCAAGGCTGCATAAATCTGTGGTACGCTCCTAGACACATAATTGACTGTGGTAGCTACTTGTATATTGTATAATCTCCTATTGTTCTACTGTGTGTGTGGACAATCCCTCAGTATATGCTCTTCTCCACAACCCCAACATTTCAAGGGTTCTTTCAAGGGGACTTTGACTTCTCTTCATATGTCGTCGGTCTACCTGAATGGTTGCGGGTCCATGCTACAGCTGCCTCTATATGTCGGATAAGCTATGCATCAAGACTTCATTAATTTCTATTTGTTTTCTTGCTCCTTTATCAATCATTCATTGTCGTCCTTGCAACTCTATAATTCATCCATGAGGCTCCTTACAGTTTCATCCAAATTCGGAGGGGTTTCCACCACCCTCCTTTCATCATATTCTTCATCTCTATTGTGGTAGCTATCCCCCACTTCCTCACACTTTGTTCACACAGGGGTAGACCCGGGGTTCAACGCTTACAACAACGCACCAACAAAAACCTAACTATCGGCCCTTTCGGCAACACCTGCGAAGCAGATGCAGTCTCACCCGAAGTAGCTATGGCGGGGTTGAGGGACAGGGATGTCTACCACTAGGGTAATATCAAGTGGATATAGTAGAACAACAAAACAATATGCACCTATCACTTATCAAGCTAGATCTATCCTGCGCAGTTATAGATATGATCTAACACAGTAATATAAATAACAAGATAACAGCAACAAAGATCAAAGCATCAATCACACATACACAACGCAATATATACGTGGTTCACCCTCCCTGTAGGGCTACGTCCACATAATTATGCTTATGATTTAATAAGGTAAAGCATATAGTTCTTGTCATCTCTCTCATCTAGTAGATCTTCTTTCTTCTCTCTCTTTCTCTCCCCCCTCCTGCACACCCAACTGTAGGACTTGATCTTTGCACACAGCTGAAGATATTACAATACCAGAAGGTTCTCTCTCTCATCACTTCTCTCTCTCAATATAATAATATTTCCCACAATAGAGCTAGATCAACCACAATATTGTATCAATACTCAATGACCAACCCAACCCAGGTCCTCTTGACCTTTATTTATACATTACAATACCTCACCGATAACCTTAGGCCGAAACCTAAGTGCCAAAACCCTAGATACCAAAACCTTAGGTGTCTAAAACCCCAAGTCAACTTGACCCGCCTTTTTTGGGCTTTGCCAGCTTGTATTTCCTTCCTTCTCGTGCGATGCTCCAAATCATCCAACGGTGTCTTTTCCACTTTTGGATTTTTCCTCGATCCATCTTTCTTTTTGATCTGTCATCCTTGATCTCCTCATCCAACGACTTTCTTTTCCGCACTTCGCTCCATCTTTTCTGCTCTTTTGCTCACTTTGACCCAGTGATAGACACTATGTCTCTTGTGAAGCTCTCTTTTTACCTTTTCTTCCTTGTACTTCACTTCCTTCCATATCCAAGGGCCAACAGGTCCCCAACACTCACTTGTGACTCGCCCCGAGGCACTTCGGATATGGTTGTTTTGTTTTTCTTCGACTTGGACTATCTAATGCAGCCTTTACTTTCATCTTTGTGCCTCCTCTCCCTTCTTGTGAAGACTATCTTTTATGTGTCTGGTACCCAGTTTCAACTGCACCTAGTACATAGACCCTTTTCTCCTTGCTTCTACTGTGAGTTGTGAGGTAGATGGTTGTCATAGTAAAACTTCAACCAACTCCCATTCACCAATCCTTCCTTCCAATTTCCATTCAATGACTTCAGCTATGTATCTCCTCCTTCTGTAACATAGGATATCTCATATGGTCCAAGCCAATGCGTTCTAAAATTCCCTGGGTGTTTTATAAATTTGTTGTCATACACCATCACTAAGTCACTTTGCTTGAATGCCTTCTTCTTGATGTTCCTGTCATGATACACCTTCTCTCTTTCCTTCTAAACTTGTTGATGGAACCCAGCAATGAGTCTGTCTTCTTCCAGTTCAACCAACTGTGCAAACCTCTGGCAAACAGTGCCAGTATCATCCATGTCTATAAACGCAGCAATTTGTAAGATTGGTACCAAATATTCCATCGGGACACTAGCTTCAAGACCATAAACCAACTTGAAAGGGGTCTGCATTGTTAATTTCTTGCAAGTGGTTCTATAGGCCCATAGTACTACAGGTACTCTTAGATCCTAGTCGTCCCTATTCACACTGCATTTTTTTGTCAATGTTGTCTCCAAGATCTTGTTGAATGCTTCAACCGTTCCATTTTCTTGTGGATGGTAAGGTTTACTCTTCTGGTGGTGGACTACAAATTCTTCAGTGAGGGCTTCAACTATCTTATTGAAGAAGTGTGTGCCTTGATCACTCATAAGGATATTGGGGCATCCAAACCTGGTTATTATGTCATCAAATATAAAATGTGCAGTTGTAGTTGCACTACAGTCCTTGACTGCTCTAGCCTCAGCCCATTTGGTTCAGTATTCGGTGGCAGTAATAATGTACCTTGCTCCTGTGCACTTTCCTGGTGGGTTTATAGGTCCCATGAAGTCAATGGCCCACTTTTCAAATGCTTGTAGTTTCATCCACGATGCTAATGGAATTTCATCTCTTAAGGATGGTTTTCCAACTCTCTGGCATACATCACATGCTCTGGCATAATCTTTAGCATCTCTGTGTATGGTAGGCCACCAAATTCCATCTCGCAGGATCTTTTGTGCAGTTTCTTTCCCTGCATAATTTCCTCCTGCGATGCCTTCATGAGCTTCTGTGAGGATCAGTGGGTGCTCTGTCTCCATAACGCATCTTGTTAGTATCTCATCAAGTCCCATCTTGTATAGGTGACCAGCGATCAGTGAGAAGTCTGCAGTGCACACCACTAGATGTTTCTTCTGGGGAATTGTACACTCTCTAGGTGCCATTCCTGTTGATAGGAACTGGACTATGTCTGCTAAGAGGTCATCAATATTTCTAATGGAGAGTAGTTGTGCATCCAGCAGTGTATCCTCCAAACTAGTGGGTTCTTCGCCATGTTCCAACCTTGACAAGTGGTCAGGGCCCTTGTTCATTCTTCCTGGCTTGACTATGATTTCAAAATCGTATTCTTGGAACAGAAGAAGCCATATGCATATTTTCCCCCCCAACACTAGTTTTTTGCCTAGGTACTTCAGCGTGAAGTGATCTATGAACATTTTAAAGTGTCCTCCCCACAAGTAGTGGCGGAATTTTTGCAGCGCATACACCATGGATAATCCTTCTCTCTATGTAGTGGTATAATTAATATCAGTTGTAGATAGCTTCCTGCTAGCGAAAGCTAACGGATGGTCGATATACCCTTCTCCAGGTTGTGCCAGTACTTCTCTTAATGCAATAGAAGATGCATCGACATGCACATGAAATTCCTTGTTCCAATATGGAAAAACCAGAATGGGCACAATGACCATCTTCTGTTTCAATGTGTCGAATATCTGTTGGCATTCGTCTGTCCAGCTGAACCGACAGTCCTTCTTCAAAAGCTTCTCCATCGGTGTTGTGATTTGATCATAGCCTTTAACAAATTTCCTATAATAGCCAGTATGTCCTAGAGCAATGTGCAGTTGTTTGACTGAAGTAGGTGGTGGAAAATCAACTATAATTGCAATCTTTGATGGATCAACCAGCAATCCCTTCTTGCATACAATATGGCCTAATAGTAATCCAAATGGTGAGAAGAAGATGCACTTCTTCAGATTTAAATTAATTTGAAACTGCTTACATTTATACAACATTAGCCTTAGACATTCAATATGATTTTTCAAAAAACTAAACACAGTCCATTCATCAAAATAGGCTTCTAAACATTTATACAAAAATTCTTTGAACTCTTCGACCACCACCCTGGAAAAGATGGTTGGGGCATTCTTCAGTCCGAAGGGCATTACTGTATATTGGTAGGATCCCCATTCTATGGCAAATTTAGTCTTGTGGCGGTCCTCCTTGGCAATCCAGATCTGATGGTATCCTAAAAATCCATCTGTAAAAGAATATACCTCCTAGCCTCCCACGTTCTCTAATACTTCATCAATGGATGGTGTAGGGAGAGGATCATGGAGACATGCATCATTCAACTTCCTGATGTCCACACATATCTTGATTTCTCCTGTCTTTTTGTCTTGTACTACCATAGGGCTGACCCACTCTGACTCGTCGACAGGTTCAATAATCCCTGCTTCCATCATTCTGTCGAGCTCAATCTTCACTTTTTCTTTTATTTCGGGTTCAATTTGTAGGGTCTTTGCTTGACTGGCTTTGCATATGGTTTCAAAGGTATTCTCATCTCTCCCATAGTTCCTTTGATACCCTTCATATCAGTGAACTTGGTCGGAATCAAGTCATGATATTCGTGCAAGAATTATGTAATCGTGTCAATGGTGGAAGCATCCCAGTAATCTTTGACATTAGCAAGCTTCGGTGTCACCTCTGTCCCAATGTTGACCTTTTTTATCTTGATGGGCTAACTAATAAATGCTAGCTCAACTCCTGGTCTTTCCACATCTTTGTGTCCCTCTATCTCAATGATGTTTACCTTCTTGAGATTGTCCTCATCATCGCCATTGATGTTGTAGCATCTCTGCAATTTTTGGAGAGGCACAGTCCATTCGTCCTCTTTTTGTTCCATAGGGAGGCTAGATGCCTCTTCGAATACCTTCTACCTCACAATCTTTAATGCTTGGTCTATTGAAGGATGTTCACTTTCAAATAAAAAGGTGGTTACAAAATTCTAAATCATACCTTCCCAATCTGTAGTGATGAGGCGCAGCTCCACTTGAAGGTACCAATTGATAGGGGTTGTGGCCAGCATGTTAATGAATTTGTGCACCCATTTTTCTTGTGGGATGTCACTCCAAGCCTCTTCACAGCTTCGCACATGGTCCTTTGGGCAACTTCAACCTACGTACCTTACTTCGCAACTTACTGCTTGTGCTGAGAACCGTGTTGTCATCAAGGTTCGACATTGTGTCCAGTCTATGATGTTTCTTTTATGCGTTCCCCACCATCTTGATAGTGTAGCTTTCAGGGCCTCATCCATATCCAACATCCTCTGTTGTGTTGGTAAGATTTCTTCAAAGTCCGTCAAGAAGGATTCTAAAGGATTCAGACCATCGAAGGTAGGTAAGTTACTTATGGTTGTACCAATCCATCAAACCTCTTTGGTCAGTCGAGCACATCTCCTTGTGGATACTTCATACATCTGGTTATGCCAGTTCTCTAGCACTTCTTATGAATCTAATGAACATGCATTGTCAGTTCGCCAGCTCAGATTCCCATCAGCTGTAGGGTTGATGTAATCTTGTTGTCTAGCTGTCAACTTGTAGATGTTTTACAGCTCGTATGCATGATCTTCTTCTCTAATGGGTTTTGTGTATCGCTGGCCCTCATCTGTATATAAAGGTGCAATGACCCTTAGGCCATATTTTTCAAATGTCATATTTATTTTCTTCAAATCGACAATAGTGGAATTGTCAAAGGCCCAATCGATTCCTAGCAATGCAGGTTAAGGGCAGATGTCGTCAACAATTTCAATTACCTCAAAATATGCAAAGGTTTTAACTTCGTCGATGTCCATAGGGACATGCTCCAATATTCCAAATGGGCTAAGAGCTTGTTGATTCTCCATGCAAAGCCTGATAGGGGAATAGATAAGCTTGGTTTTTCCCATTAGTGCCCACGTTTGCTTCATCATGACATTGACCTCCGACCCTAAGTCGAGGACCACATAGTCTATATCATACTCTCCTATCTGAGCATTCAAGTGTAATTCTTTATTTGTCCTTCTCTTCTTACCAATTTGGTGTACTGCCATATTCGGTAAGGGGTCTACTTTCCCTGTCTCATACTGTCTGATTAAGTTCTGTAATTCTTGTACATCATTTTCATCCTGAATCAACTTAATACAAGTGTATAAAAATTCAATGAGCTTACTTACTTATTTTCCCTCTTTTGGCGAATCCAACTGATCAAATGCATGAGGGATTCGATATTCTTTTATTTTTGGTCATGTCTTTGATGAATATCCTTGATCTCCTTTGAACTCTTTTCTTGCCTCCTCAAATATATGTCTTTCTTTCTTAGCATCGAACATTGGGGTCTTCTCCGCATCTTTCCTTACTATGGGACCTTCTGTAGTCTTACCTTGGGATGCTCTATCTTCTCTTGTAGTATCGCCTCCTTGATTGATAACAATGACTCCAGGGTCTACTCCGCGAGGCTCAACATATGGGTTCTGCTGAGGTCCTCGTCTTTCCTGAAGCTTCAGTAGCAGTACAGGGCAGTCCGCAATGACATGCTCGAAGGAGTTGCAATAACTACAAGTGGTACAAGGGTTCTGACAGTCCCTTGCTAGATCTCCTGGCTGTGAATAGTTATAACAGATTATTTTTCCTTGGCCTCGACCCATACCTCCTCTGAATCCACCATGAGGATTGAAGTTTCCTCTTCCCATGGAGTTATATTGTGCATTGTTTCCTTCTTGATGTACTTCTCCTTAGATCTTCCATATGTCTCTTGATATTTCATGCATGAGATCGTAAGATATACAATGTCTCTCATCATGCCCTACTGATTTGAAGAATGTGAAATACAAGTTCATGGGTGTTTGAGCGTACTTCTGCATGTAATAGCACTCAACATGGCGATTTTGGATTCTTCATACTTCGCACTAGGGTAATGTGACTTGCTTCAAAGGGCTCAGAGCTCCAAAAGCCAAATATTCGTGAAACAGGGAACAATGCTCCTTTTCATGGCCTTCTGATTTGCATTTGATACACCTGATGTCTTCCCTTTTGTCTTTTCCTTTTTCCTTTTTCATGTCCTCGACCTACAAAGACAAACTAGTTAGTTGACTCATGATCTAGCTCATACCTAAGATGGATTCCCCCATGGGGGATTATTCAAGATTCATAGCGATCTCCAATGCTTCTTCCTATGAGGAAATATTCTATTGCATCAGTGGAACTCTGATATGTGGTAATAGAGCAACGATAAACCATTATTTTTTCTTCTCATCCGGGATCTTGGAATTCAGTTGACCTGTCAGGGTCTTGAATCTTAGATTGAACTCCCAAACAGGTTCGACTACCTTCTGCTTGATCTCCTTCAGCTCTATAATACATTGTGACTCCGACTTAGGTTTCTTAAACTCTACAATCAGCACATTCTTGATCTCATTCAGTGTTTTAGGATGCACAAGTCCTTGGACAAGCTTCATGTACCATCTTAACGCACGATCCCTCGGCGTAGTGCTAAATTGGTTTCTTTTAACAGCCTCGTCGGTGATGTTTTTAATGTTCCATACATCCTCACACAGGAACCATTGTTGATCAAGATCTTCAGATCCATCTCCTCTAAATATAGGGAGCCTCATCTCATCTTCCATGGAGTTGCCTAGATTTCATGTCTGAGTAGATGTTGATCTACTAGTAATAGTGCTTTGAGGAATCTGGTGCTTCAAAATATTCTGATTACTTAGCATTTCTGAAACAAAAGGAGGATTGATATTACTTACTTCAGTGGTCTGCAGAGTTCCTAATGTTTCTAGCTCATCCCGACAAAGTTCTTCAGCGGCTTCTTCCTCTGCCCTAGTGGGTTCTGAGTTCTCTTCGTCTGTCAGATCTGCCTCTTCTCCACTGTAGAAACCCTCTTCCCCGTAGTTTTGATTAAATAGGTTCTCAAGGTGAATCCCTCTGAATAATTTTCCACTATGTGTATTTCCATCTTTTGTGTCGTTGTCGCTCTCACTGTCTAAATTCCTGAACATTAGCCTTTTCAGAGCTATATGGTCTACTGTATCTTCAAGATATGGTTTTCATGCAAGAGAATATTGATTCTTAACTTCAGAAAATGAAAAAATTTCCCTCTGGGTCATTTGAAAAAGTATCTCTCGGCTTGGCTATACGACTCTACTTTGTCAACAACACATTTGGTGATATACCCTCCAATGGTACTATCAAATCAGTGATCTACCTCTTTGGATACAGCGTTATCAACTCTCTTAACCTTCTGGATCAGCGTCGATGTCCAAACCACATGAGGTCTAGATCTGATCTCAAAATGGGTATTATATAACCTAGCCAACCATTCGTGTAGCTCCTGATGGATTCCTCCAAAGAAGATCTTGTGAATGTCAGTGAAGATGTATCTTTGTAGCCAATATTCAGTGCTCATCTTAGGGTTTTTGTTTTGGGATTCAACGAATTCCCTCTCTTGATCTTCTATCCACTTTTGAATCTCTGTCTTCGATGGGAACCACCTTGAAATTTCCTCAAGAAGATTCTGGTCCTGGCAATGGAACCATTTGTTGGCATAGGGGCAGACCCAGGGTTCAACGCACCAACAAAAACCTAACTACTGGCCCTTTCGGCAACACCTGCGAAGTAGATGCAGTCTCACCCGAAGAAACTATGAGGGGGTTGCAGGACAGGGATATCTACAACCAGGGGAATATCAAGTGGATCTAGTAGAACAACAACACAATATGCACCTATCACTTATCAAGCTAGATATATCCTACGCAGTTATAGATCTGATCTAACACAACAATATAAATAACAAGATAACAGCAACAGAGTTCAAAGCATCAATCACACATACAAAACGTGAGATATACGTGGTTCACCCTCCCTCTAGGGCTACGTCCACATAACTGTGCTTATGATTTATTAAGGTAAAGCATATAGTTCTTGTCTATGCTCTCAGCTAGCAAATCTTCTTTATTCTCTCTCTTTCTCTCCCCCCTCCTGCGCACCCAGTTGCAGGACTTGATCTTTGCACACAAATAAATATCTTACAATACCAAAAGGCTCTCTCTCTCATCACTTCTCTCTCTCAATACAATAATATTTCCCACAATAAAGCTAGATCAACCACGATATCGTATCAATACTCAATGACCAACCCAACCAAGGTCTTCTTGACCTTTATTTATACATTACAATACCTCACCGACATCCTTAGGCCGAAACCTAAGTGCCAAAACCCTAGATACAAAAACCCTAGGTTTCTAAAACCCTACGTCAACTTGACCTTCTTTTTTCGGGCTTCGCCAGCTTGCCTTTCCTTCCTTCTCGCACGGTACTCCAAAGCATACAACGGTGGATTTTTCCACTTTCTGAGTTGTCCTCGATCCATATTCCTTGTTGATCTATCATCCTCGATCTCTTCATCCAATGGCTTTATTTTCCGCACTTCGCTCCATCCTTTCTTCTCTTTTACTCACTTCGACCCAGTGACAGTCATTGTTGTTGATTAAGGTTGGTTGTCATTGATGTCAACCCTTGTAGAAAGACCTGTAGCACAAAGTTTTGGGTAATGGACCCAATAGTGTTTGATGTAAATATGACTCATTATTGTTTTGTCATGGTTGATAAGAAGTAAATATGGATGAACTCCAAAG
>JZKD02S1602484.1:164963-176770 GCA_000966675.3 Picea glauca
TGTGTAAAAGAGAAAAATATTGGGCCTTTCCACCCATACAACATCGCCTGACAAGGCATACAAAAATATGATCACCAGAGAGATTCTAATCTCCCCGCACTATGTTATGTTGTGAGTAACACACTACTGCGTGCACTATGCGCCTCAACAGAGAATTAACATTCTTCGGTACTCCTACAGTGTTCCGCTACAGATGTAAAGGCACATCCCCCCTCCGCAGAGGAGGGATGCCCATCGTAAAGCCTTGGAGGTTTCTTTTGACCTCCCAGAGACCCATCACTGGCACCACTGGATCTGTTGCAACTGGGGCGCCTCCATGACGTCCTGGTACTAGTATATCAACAGGGCGCACTGCTCCCTTGTCTGCATGTTGGAAACAAAACATCTGATAAGACTCTTTTACATACCCAAAAAAAATACATATACATAAAAAAATTAAAAAACAAAAACTAGACAAGGTATGGCTTAATCTCTTACCTGACTCATCCCAGTCTTCCCCCGTAGGCAAAATCAAGTCCATACTCCCACGGAAGTCTACATCGGCATAGGGGAAGTCCTCTATCCAGAGGTACTGCCGTCTCAACCAGGCAAAGAAATCACCAGTGAAGTGGAACTCTGACTCTGAAACTAGCCTTGGAGACAGACTAGCCCACCTCTCCATCCTAGATTCGTCCACTGGTCATACTGCCAGTGCTATCTGAGGCTGCATCTGAGGGATGCGCTCTAGGAAAAATGAGACCAAAAACAAGCCATAGCCGAATTGCTTCTGACCAGTCCTGCACCGTGAGATTTGTTCCTTCACATTCCGAAGGAACGCTGCACTCCAGTTGAACAATGTTGGTTCCAAACACCGAACACCATAGGCCACCTGCGATCTCGATGACATATGAGCACTAGTGCTGCCTGTCACGCTCGTAATAGAAAATAATATAGATCAAAGAGGCAGATCTCGTATATCCTTGATAGGGATCCTGCCCCCTACCAACCTTGCTCCCGGAACGCAGTGGCGTGCCATATACACATCCACCTGCTCAGGTAAATCCCTCTACCCAGTAAAGGATATGGGGACTTCTCTTTTTGAGAGACCGGTCAAAAAGTACACATCTTCCAACTTAATGGTTAGGAGTTGTGTGCCGATACAGAATCCCTGTTCCGTGACGTCCCAAAGGCCAATCATGTGCTCAAGTAGTAGAATCTCTCTCTTCATTTTTTGCAATTTGAAAAACTTGAGCAAGCCACAGGCTCACAAAGCGGCCCGCGTACGAGGACTCCATAGAGCGGCTAAATCATCCATCTCGTGTTCCCTCTCTTTCCATTCAATCATGATTGCTGAAGACACCTACAAAACAAAAAAATCAAGAATTTCGTTATTCCTCACGTTTTTGTAATTTTGGTGATTTTCAAAATCATTTTAAAACATAAAACAAAATGCCCATGTCATCTAAAAGCAACCATTCACTCCTTTTAACCACCATGCCCTTTAATATTTTCCAAATAATGATTAAAATGTGTTAAAAATGCAAAACGACTTAGGGGGCTGCGTGGGCCATTGGGGGGAGTTTTTATGAGTTTCTTTTGCTAAAAATGTCCAGTACAATCGATTGCAAGGGTGTAGACATCCTAACAACCCTTCTCTAATACATTTTTGTAAAAGGATCCCCCCATTTTATTGATTTTTAAAAAGAGGCTGATTTGGTTCAAAGAGGGGCGACCTAGGGCTTTGTGTTTTAAATAAATAATACCATGAAAATCAATTTGAAACCATGTAATTGAAAGAGCAAGGGATGGGCACCTACCTAGTTTGAACGGCGAGTGAAATGATCAATCGTAGCTCCAACAGCGAGAAAAAACAAGATTTGCTTCAATTTGAGATTCTCCAACACTCCAAAAATCATTGCAAATGAAATGGTAAATAAGTTTCCAAATCAATTGTTATTTATAGAATTTCATTTTTTATAAGGTATGGTCATTTGTGGGTTTCTCTAATGATGAAATGGCTTCACTAAACTCTGGTTTGTAGTTTCTGGCATCGCARGTTTCTTGGCAGTTCTAATGAATCATTCACCTTGTCGCATTTATGAGCATAGTCTTAGTTCGTTCTCGAGCTCAACAATATGAGAATGTAACCGGGTAAACTTTTATCTCTTTTTCGTACCTGTCTGGATACGAACACACGAAAAAGGAACCCCCCTGGAGTCTCCTTTAAACCCTTTTCAGACTCTCTAAATATGAAAATATTGTCGAGAGATCTTGCTTTCTTTCACACTCGTTAAAAGGTCAGAAAGAGCGTTTTTCAAGCGATAGTTTAACCCTTTTTCGGTATCGTTGGACTACTGTACGAAAAAGGAACTAAGAGAGTTCTCTTTTAAGTGTTTTTCCAAACTCTATAATCCCGAAAAACCTTCGAGTTTTCTATCTTTGGACTCGTTAAAGCACACATCGACAGGCCTATATGGGACCGATCCCTTACTTCTTCCGGTTCGTTAAACAAAGGAAGAGGAACTTACCAAAGGTGAGTTATATCGAGCATGTGTTATCCTCCTCAAGCTCGTTAAATCAAAAAGAGGTGTCATCTATCTGGATGGGGGAAAAATTGAAAGGAGAAAGCCAAGCAGTCTCTTGAGAACATCATACAACACTTCTTAGAGTCGCCCTTGAACACGACACTTTGTCATTTACATATATCATAATCCGCTGAACCTCTGCACTGAGCCAATCCTCCGAGTTCCTTTCACTCCTTTTGGTCACCCGACGCAAGTCACAGTATCCATTTCATAGTTTTGGTCCATCTCATGTTTGTTGTTGTGCCTCAGTGTTCAAGGGAAGTATCCGTCTCGAGAGTCAACCATCCCAAATATCTTGTCTCAAAACCCATGTCAGTCCATGTTCTTTTGATCTACCAATTACATCTTTATATGTGTTTCGCGTCGTTGATGGGGGATACATCAAGGCCCTCCCTCAACAAGTCTATTCTTGTCGACTTCAACACATTATCTGGGAATTAGACTTAGAAACTAATTAGTACTTTGGGACCTGCATGCCTCAATGGCAGGCCTCCTCACGTTCGACAGTGGGTTTANGGGTAACATCTCTACTACAATCAGAATTGACATTTCAGTCAAAGAAGGTGTCGTGGAAAATATTAATCTTGGTGCTAATTGCACGCCCGACGAAGTGGTTTCTTACACCGCTTTGTTCAAGGAATTCCGCGATGTCTTCGCATGGAGCTACGAGGAAATGCCAGGGATTGACCCTTCAATCGTCATACATGAAATCAAGACTTACCCTGACGCAAAACCGGTTCGACAGAAACTCTGCCCGGTTCACCCCAAGAAAATGGCAGCTATAAAGGCAGAAGTTGAAAAACTTCTAAAATTTGGCTTCATCTACCCCGTCCCTTTGACGGAATGGGTCTCCAACCTCGTTTCGGTCGTCAAGAAACAAGGGACCGTCCGTGTTTGCATAGATTATCGAGATCTCAACAAATCTTTTCCCAAGGACAACTACCCTACGCCTTTTATCGATCAGATCATTGATAATTGCGCAGGAAGCGTAATCTTCTCTTTCATGGATGGCTTTTCTAGATACAACCAGATTGAAATATTACCTGTTGATCAACATAAGATAGTCTTCATCTGCCCTTGGGGAACTTTCTCCTACCGAAAGCTACCTTTTGGCCTTAAAAATGCTGGTGCTACTTTCCAGCGAGCCATGTCGTACTCTTTCCACGACATCAAACATATCGCGGAACCTTACCTCGATGATTTACCTGCCCATTCATCCAACCGACACGATCACATTGGTCACTTGCGGGAAATTTTTCTTCGATGTCGCTTCTATCATATTCGACTGAACCCACATAAATGCATTTTCGCTGTCGAATTCGACCGACTCCTCAATTTCATCGTCTCCAAAGACGGGATCAGGGTGGATCCCTTAAAGATCAAGGCCATTCTAGCCTTACCCCCACCTACCAACTTAACCCAACTCCAAAGTTTGCATGGCAAAGCAAACTTTCTTCATCGTTTCATCTGCAATTATGCCAAGATCACTAAAGGATTTATGCGGCTACTACAAAAGAACATCCCTTTCATCTGGGATGACACTGCCCAACGGTCATTCGACGCTCTCAAGCACGCTTTGACCCACGCTCCTTTGTTACATCCTCCCGAATATACAAAGGATTATATCCTTTACTTGGCCGCTTCTACTTCCACCATTGCGATGGTGCTAGTTCAAGAGGACTCAAACGGCAAAGAACACGTGATTTATTATCTGAGCAAGAGTCTATCCGAACCCAAACTCAGATATTCGCATGTTGAGAAACTGGCTATGGCAGTCGTCATTGCTGTCCAAAGATTCCGCCACTACATTTTGTTATGCACCACCATGGTAATCGCAGACTCCAACCCCTCGTACCATGTCTTAACGCGTCAAGTACTTGGGGGAAAATATTTGAAATGGATCGTTATTCTTCAAGAATTCGATCTCGAGTTTACAAAGGCTAAAGCCAAAAAATCCCTGGTGTTTGTCAAGCTCATATGTGCTCTCCCTTGTGCTGATGAAAACATTGAACCCAGAGAGTCTCTCCCCGATGAATCTCTCTTCCTCATCAACACTTCTGACCCTTGGTACGGAGACATTCTCCTCTACCTTCAAACTCAAAGTTTTCAGCCCAACATCTCTCGTGAAGAGCGTCGACGCATCCGTCACCACTCTCGCCGTTATCTCATCCTCGACGACACTTTGTATCGTCGTGGCATTGACACCATCCTTCGGCGATGTCTGATTCATGAAGAGGTTGAACGCGTCTTGAACGATTGTCACCTTGGCGCCTGTGGCGGTCACCTTTCCGGGATGGCCACAGCACAAAAAATCCTACGTGCTGGCTACTTTTGGCCCTCGATTTTCAAAGATTGCATCGAGGCCGTCAAAAAATGCCCACCCTACCAAATTTTCAACAAGAAGGCATGCACCCACCCTACTGCGCTGCATCCCATTATTGCCATCGGCCCCTTTTCTAAATGGGGTATTGATTTCATGCAGTGTAATCCTACCTCAGCCGGGGGGCACGGTTACATCATCGTCGTCATCAACTACTTCACAAAATGGGCTGAGGCTATGCCTACCTTCCTGAACAATGGTCGTACTGCAGCTCTATTCCTCTTCAACCACATCATTACTCGTTTTGGTGTACCACATGCCATTGTCACCGACCATGGTGCACACTTCAAAAACCAGATGATGAGCAAATTACACGTCAAATTGGGTTTTCACCATGAAAACTCATCCCCTTACTACCCTCAATCAAATGGACAAGTTGAGGCGATCAACAAAGTCCTAAAAACCATGATCCAACGCATGGTAGGGTAAAACAAGACATCGTGGCATTTACAACTGTTTTCTGCTCTCTGGGCCTATCACACTTCTGTGAAAACCTCAATTGGATTCACTCCTTTCCAGTTGTTCTATGGCATCGAAGTTGTACTACCAATCGAGTGTGAAATTCCATCACTCAAATTGAAAGTAGAACTCTTGCCCCATACTTCTGCGGAAGAAAAACGATTCTTGTATCTATCCAAGCTAGACGAAACATGTCGTGATGTTGCTCTCGTTAATAAGGCACATCAGAAACGAATTAAGAGTCAATATGACAAATCTGTCCAACCTCGAGCCTTTGCAGAAGGAGACTTAGTCCTCGTTTATGACCAAGCACATGATAAATTGGGAACAGGAAAGTTAGAACCTGTGTGGCACGGTCCTTACATCGTGAAACGTGTTCTACACAGAGGCGCTTATGAACTAGTAGATCATGATGGAATTTCCCTGGGAGAGCCCCGAAACGGGCTTTACCTTAAAAAGTACTATGCCTAGAGCACCTAGCATCTGTACTTTGTACATTATTGTATTTTAGTTTGGTGTGTCTTTTTCTTTCGTGTGCTCGAGTCTTTACCGTTGCCACTCATGACTGTGCCTGTGTTTTCATGCGCAGATGACGTCTACCTTTCCTATCTTTGGCAGCATGGGTTATTTATCAGTTTGACGAGGTGGTGAGTTCATGAGGCATCTGTTTAGGACTAGCAACCAACAATATGGTAGAATACCACGCTTTCATTGGACTGTTAACCCAAGCCTCCTCCCTAGGTATCTCTCGTATCATCGTTTACTTAGACTCCCAACTCGTGGTTTATCAACTCAACCGCATCTACACTATCTGTAGTCCTATCCTGCTACGTATACACTTGCAAGGTCGTCGTCTTGAACGAATGTTCGATTACATTGAATATAGACACATTCCGATAGAACTTAATAGTGTTTCAGATTCATTAGCTAATTATATCATGGATTGGTATTTAGCCCACAGATAAGATTCAAGGAAAGCAAAAACTGTACATTACATGTAAATTAAAACACATCACAGACATCATCATGTACAAATCATCAGCATCATAAAAACTTGAAACTGTATATATATATATATATATATATATATATATATATATTGCGTGACTGAAATGTTTTCTTTACATCAAAAAGTGTGTAAAAGACAAAAATATTGGGTCTTTCCACCCATACAACATCGCCTGACAAGGCATACAAAAATATGATCACCGGAGAGATTCTAATCTCCCCGCACTACGTTATGTTGTGAGTAACACACTACTATGCGCACTACGCGCCTCAATAGAGAATTAACATTCTCCGATACTCCTATAGTATGCCGTTGTAGATGTAAAGGCACATCCCCCCTTCGCAGAGGAGGGATGTCCATCGTAAGGCCTTGGAGGTTTCTTTCGACCTCCCGGAGACCCATCACTGGCACCACCGGATCTGCTGCAACTAGGGCGCCTCCACGATGCCCTGGTACTGGTATATCAACAGGGCGCACTGCTCCCTTGTCTGCATGTTGGAAACAAAAAATATGATGAGACTCTGTTACATACCCAAAAAATACATATACATAAAAAACTTAAAAAACAAAATTAGACAAGGTATGGCTTAATATCTTACCTGACTCATCCCAGTCTTCCCCCGTGGGAAAAATCAAGTCCATAGTCCCACGGAAGTCTACATCGGCATAGGGGAAGTCCTCTATCCAGAGGTACTGCCGTCTCAACTAGGCAAAGAAATCACCAGTAAAGTGGAACTCTGACTCCGAAACTAGCCTTGGAGATAGACTAGTCCACCTCTCCATCCGAGGCTTGTCCATTGGTCGTACTACCAGTGCTATCTGAGGCTGCATCTGAGGGATGCACTCTAAGAAAAATGAGACCAAAAACGAGCCATACCCGAACTGCTTCTGACCAGTCCTGCACCGTGAGATCTATTCCTTCACATTCCGAAGGAACGTTGCACTCCAGTTGAACAGTGTTGGTTCCAAACACTGAACACCATAGGCCACCTGCGATCTCGATGACAAATGAGCACTAGTGCTACCGGTCACGCTTGTGATAGAAAATAATATAGATCGAAGAGGCAGATCTTGTATATCCTTAATAGGGATCCTACACCCTACCAACCTTGCTTCCGAAACGCAGTGGCGTGCCAGATACACGTCCACCTGCTCAGGTAATGCCCTCTACCCAGTAAAGGATATGGGGACCCCTTTTTCCGAGAGGTCGGTCAAAAAGTACACATCTTCCAACTCGATGGTTAGGAGTTGTGTGACAATACGGAATCCCTGTTCCATGACGTCCCAAAGGCCAATCATGTGCTCAAGCAGTAGAATCTCTCTCTTCATTTTTTGCAATTTGAAAAACTTGAGCAAGCCACAGGCCCGCAAAGAGGCCTGCGTACGAGGACTCCGTAGAGCGGCTAAATCATCCATCTCATGTTCCCTCTCTTTCCATTCAATCATGATTGCCGAAGGCACCTAAAAAACAAAAAAATCAAGAATTTCATTATTCCTCACGTTTTTGTAATTTCGGCGATTTTCAAAAGCATTTTAAAACATGAAACAAAGTACCCATGTCATCTAAAAGCAACCAATCACTCTTTTTGACCACCACGCCCTTTAATATTTTCCAAATAATAATTAAAACATGTTAAAAATGAAAAATGACCTTGGGGGGGGCGTGGGAATTTGAGGGGAATTTTTATGAGATCTTTTGCTAATAATGACTTGCCTAATTGATTGTAAGGGTGTAGACATCCTAACAAACCTTCTCTAACACATTTTTTCAAAAGAATCCCCCTATTTTATCAATGTTTAAAAAGAGGCCGATTTGGTTCAAAGAGGGGCGACCTAGGGCTTTGTGTTTGAAATAAATAATGCCATGAAAGTCAATTCGAAACCATGTAATTGAAAGAGAAAGGGATGGGAACCTACCTAGTTCAAACGACGATCAAAATGATCGATCGTAGCTCCGGCACCGAGAAAAATAAGATTTGCTTCAAATTGAGATTCTCCAACACTCCAAAAAATCCTTGCAAATGAAATGGTAAATGAGTTTCCAAATCAGTTGTTATTTTTAGAATTTCATTTTTTATAAGGTATGGTCATTTGTGGGTTTCTCTAATGATGAAATGGCTTCACTAAACTCTGGTTTGTAGTTTCTGGCATCGCAGGATTCTTGGCAGTTCTAATGAATCATTCACCTTGTCACATTTATGAGCATAGTCTTAGTTCGTTCTCGAGCTCAACAATATGAGAATGTAACCGGGTAAACTTTTATCTCTTTTTCGAACCCGTCCGGATATGAACACACGAAAAAGGAACCCCCCTGGAGTCTCCTTTAAACCCTTTTCAGACTCTCTAAATATGAAAATATTGTCGAGTGATCTTGCTTTCTTTCACACTCGTTAAAAGGTCAAAAAGAGCGTCTTTCGAGCGATAGTTTAACCCGTTTTCGGTCTCGTTGGACTACTGTACGAAAAAGGAACTAAGAGATTTCTCTTTTAAGTGTTTTTCCAAACTCTATAATCCCGAAAAACCTTCGATTTTTCTGTCTTTGGACTCGTTAAAGCACACATCGACAGGCCCATACGGGACCGATCCCTTACTTCTTTCGGTTCGTTAAACAAAGGAAGAGGGACTTACCGAAGGTGAGTTATATCGAGCATGTGTTATCCTCCTCGAGCTTGTTAAATCAAAAAGAGGTACTCATCTATCTGGATGGGAGAAAAATTGAAAGGAGCAAGTCAAGCAGTCTCTTGAGAACATCATACAGCACTTCTTAGAGTCTCCCTTGAACACGGAACTTTGTCATTTACATACATCATAATCCACTGAACCTCTGCACTGAGCCAATCCTTTGAGCTCCTTTCACTCCTCTGGGTCACCTGACGCAACTCATCGCATCCATTGCATAGTTTTGTTCCATGTCATGCCTCAGTGTTCAAGGGAAGTATCCGCCTCGAGAGTCAACCATCCCAAATATCTTGTCTCAAAACCCGTGTCAGTCCATGTTCTTTTGATCTACCAATTACATATTTATATGTGTTTCATGTCATTGATGGGGGATACATCAAGGCCCTCCCTCGACAAGTCTATTCCTATCGAATTCAACACATTATCAGGGAATTAGACTTAGAAACTAATTAGTACTTTGGGACCTGCATGCCTCAATTGCAGGCCTCCTCATGTTCGACAGTGGGTTCACACCATTGACCTCTGATCGAATGATTCCACGAATGTTCGACCTCAGCTCATCTATTCACGTTCGATGGAATGTACTAAGGTACCTTGGGAATCATTGACATTAATGGTGATCTCNTCCAAAGATTCTGCCACTACATCTTATTACGCACCACCATGGTAATCGCAGACTCCAACCCCATGTACCACGTCTTGACGCGTCAAGTACTTGGGGGCAAATATTCGAAATGGATCGTTATTCTTCAAGAATTCGATCTCGAGTTTACAAAGGCTAAAGCCAAAAAATCCCTGGTGTTTGCCGAGCTCATCTGTACTCTCCCTTGTGCCGATGAAAACATTGAACCTGGAGATTCTCTCCCCGATGAATCTCTCTTCCTCATCAACACTTTTGACCCTTGGTACGGAGACATTCTCCTCTACCTTCAAACTCAACGTTTTCAACCCAACATCTCCCGCGAAGAGCGTCGACGCATCCGTCACCACTCTCCCCGTTATCTCATCCTCGACGACACTTTGTATCGCCGTGGCATTGACACCATCCTTCGGCGATGTCTGATTCATGAAGAGGCTGAACGCGTTTTGAACGATTGTCACCTTGGCGCCTGTGGTGGTCACCTTTCTGGGATGGCCACAGCCCAAAAAATCCTACGTGCCGTCTACTTTTGTCCCTCGATTTTCAAAGATTGCATCGAGGCCGTCAAAAAATGCCCACCCTGCCAAATCTTCAACAAGAAGGCACGCACCCACCCTACTACGCTGCACCCCATTATTTCCATCGACCCCTTTTCCAAATGGGGTATCGATTTCATGCAGTGTAAGCCTACCTCAGCCGGGGGGCACGGTTACATCATCGTCACCATCGACTACTTCACAAAATGGGCTGAGGCTATGTCAACCTTCCTGAATGATGGTCGTACTGTAGCTCTATTCCTCTTCAACCACATCATCATTCGTTTTGGTGTACCACATGCCATTGTCACCGACCATGGTGCACACTTCAAAAACCAGATGATGAGTGAGTTACATGTCAAATTGGGTTTTCTTTATGAAAACTCATCCCCTTACTACCCTCAAGCAAATTGGCAAGTTGAGGCTATCAACAAAGTCCTAAAAACTATGATCCAACGCATGGTAGGGGAAAACAAGACATCGTGGCATTTACAACTGTTTTCCGCTCTCTGGGCCTATCGCACTTCTATGAAAACCTCAACTGGATTCACTCCTTTCTAGTTGGTCTATGGCATTGAAGCCATACTACCAATCGAGTGTGAAATTCCATCACTCAAATTGAAAGTAGAACTCCTGCCCCATACTTTTGCGGAAGAAGAATGATTATTGTATCTATCCAAGCTGGATGAAACACACCGTGATGCTGCTCTCATTAATGAGGCACATCAGAAACGAATTAAGAGTCAATACGACAAATCCGTCCAACCTCAAGCCTTCACAGAAGGAGACTTAGTCCTCGTTTATGACCAAGCACATGATAAATTGGGAACATGAAAGTTAGAACCTATGTGGCACGGTCCTTACATCGTGAAATGTGTTCTACACAGAGGCGCTTATGAACTAGTAGATCATGATGGAATTTCCCTGGGAGAGCCCTGAAATGGGCTTTACCTTAAAAAGTACTATGCCTAGATCACCTAGCATCTTACTTTGTACATTATTGTATTTTAGTTTGGTGTGTCTTTTTCTTTCGCGTGCTCGAGTCTTTACCGTTACCACTCATGACTGTGCCTGTGTTTTCATGCGCAGATGACATCTGCCTTTCCTATCTTTTTTGGGTTCGCGGATGGCGCTAGCCGACATACCCAGAACATTGCTTCGGCAGCATGGGTTATTTATCAGTTTGGCGAGGTGGTGAGTTCAGGAGGCATCTGTTTAGGACCAGCAACCAACAATATGGCAGAATACCACGCTGTCATCGGACTGTTGACCCAAGCCTCCTCCCTAGGTATCTCTCGAATCATTATTTACTTAGACTCCCAGCTCGTGGTTTATCAACTCAACCGCATCTACGCTATTCGTAGTCCTATCCTACTACATCTACACTTACAAGTTCGCCGTCTTGAACGAATGTTCGATTACATTGAATATAGACACATTCCAAGAGAACTTAATAGTGTTTCAGATTCGTTAGCTAACTATCGGTATTTATCCCACAGATAAGATTCAAGGAAAGCAAAAACTATACATTACATGTAAA
>JZKD02S1602496.1:20713-65104 GCA_000966675.3 Picea glauca
GACCCCCCTCCGCCCAACGATTTGACTGGTAAAGTCTACGAAGGTATACATACCCTACCCCCCTCTGGATTTGAACCTGTGACCTCTTAAAAGGAAACACATATTCTTAACCATACATACATATACATATTTATCACCTTAATCTTCACATAATCTTTTGGTTAACAACCGTGCAATTTCTTAACCCACCATTCAAAGTCACTATTCAAAGCATGTCTACTTAAACCAACTTTCCAAATGTTGTAAATACTAAATACCTCTCTGCCCAACCAGTGGAAGGGTTTCATAGATATCAATCATTGCTCTCTCCAGTGCTCCCTTTCCACCACGGCTGCCAAGAAGACAAATATCGAGGTCGATCATAATATGAAGCCATTTTGTAAGGAAACAAACACGAATTGATGTATCAGTGATTATATCCCCATTGCTTAGAGCTTTCATAATCCGATCAATCAAAATAGTTCGTAAATTTTTCAAACTATCCACTGTCTCTCACAGTCCATTGATTACGGGTCCATAGCATTATTACAGAAATTGTTGCATGAGGAAGGTGGACATCTTCACAAAATATTTGGAGCACAGTTTCAAACAATTCACCATCACATCCACTCGCGGCTATTAACCACAACAAGGCAGAAGAAGTGAAGAAGTACAATGGAAGGATTTATAATCATCCCATTTAATATATTTTAAATTGGTATAAACTTTTTTAGAATTTCAATCTGTATAGATTGAGTGGGTCTAATGGTTAAGAACATGTGTTTCCTCATAAAAGGTACAAGTTCAAATCCAGAGGAGTAGGGTAAAGTAGGGATACCTCCATAGACTTTACCAATCAAATCATTGAACGAAGAAATCCCTTATTCCACAAACAAAATAGTCTCATACACGAATTTGATGTCCCTGCTGTAGACCCTGATCTTTGCTGCCATTACCAAGTCTAACAGCTAAATCAGACAAAGCATTGTCTCCAGAGACGACAGTAGCGATCCAAGTGTGGCTTCTTGGCTAGGACTCCAAGGAACAGCGCTCAAATATCGCATGCAATTCTGAAACAACAATTCTGCAACAGAAGACCAGCGCTCAGACAGTATGGTTTCGTAAAATTCAGATTTTATGAGAAGTTGAGAATGAATATAAAGAGAATTCCCTTCGTACTTTGTCCCATCTGAACCCATTAACCCTAACTCTATGTCTGCGGTCTTCTGGTCTCCGAATTGCAACCGGCTTTGGGCCATTGCTACTCAAAAACGTACATGATAGAGCATGTTACAGTGTTTTGACTGTTGTTACAGATGACTGCCATGTGCATTGCTTTGTTGTGTTGAATGCGTCGGAAGTGGAGCAATTCGGCACATAACATGCATGAGTGAAGCTTGCATTTAAACATGTCTGAACTTGTCTGTGGAATTTCGTTTGGTTTAAAAGGAGATCACATTAAATCCCTGCAACATTAGTAAATCCGTTTTGATTTAAAAGGAATCATATCATATCACAATTCAAGTGGTAGGAAATATCGGTGACAAAGATGACGGCTCTGTGGTTATGGCTAGAGATGAAGATGATCGCTCTGTTACTATGGCTAGAGATGAAGAAGACCGTTCTGTGGTTATAACTAGAGATGAAGATGACAGCGTTAGCGGAGTACGAAGTCTACTCTATATCTGTTGGACAAAGGGCATACCTCCGGTTCAATTAGCCAGGGAAAGAATTGAATCTGTCAATTGGTTATAGTTTGGATGGTTGTGAAAAATGTTGTTATTCTTCATTAATTCTGTTTAATTCCTACAATGATATGAATAAAAACTCATATAAATAAGTTGTAATAGTTTTGAGCTTATATGTATTGGAAAGTTGTTTTTATTCAAAATTGAATAGGGGAACAATTGCTAGAGAAAATATTCTTTCCCATGAAAAAAAAAAAATTAACTTTAAATTTTTAACATTTTATTATTTTCTTCATATAATATTTAATAAATTTAAAAAAATAATTATATTTTATAGAGAGTATAATACATTACATTTTATGTAACTTTCCATTTCATTTAAATTCTAGTTTTAAAAGTGTATAGTTGAATTTAGAAAATTCATTTTTATTATAATATAAGTAATAAAAATTCATTTTAGTTTGAGAGGGATTAAGTTTTTATAGGTGAAAACCTTTCATAAATTATAAAAAATTAAGAAAGTTTACGTATCTAGAAATTTGAACCTTATTCACTCTTTGTGTCAATTCCATGTTGAGTGTATAAGAAATTACTCATCTCTTTTATATTAAGCAATTTATAATTGAAATGTTTTAACTATAAGATTTTTTTTACTTTCAATTGTTTTATATATAAAGTTGATATTGAAATAAATTACTTAATGTGAACATTGAAATATTTTATTTATGGTCCACATTGAAACAATTTTCTTAATTAACATTTTTTTTAATGTAAAGTGTCAACTACATATTAAGCATTAAGCATTAAACATCTCTCTCATACTCTGAAATGGAAAACACTTATTAATACGAACAAAAAATAAATAAATAAAACTTTCAATTACTTTATGTCTTTCTATATAGAAAGTTGATATAAAATTAGTTTACTTAAGGTAAAAATTAAATTTTCTTTTTAAATACTTGATATCAACAACTTTATGTTTAGTAAGAAAGGAATTACACATCTTCCACATATTAAACTATAAAAAACACATATAAACATATTAATATTTATAAAATTTTATACTTCTTTATTTAACTTATTAATAAATAAAATACTTAACAACTTTCTTAAAATAAAATACTATACATCTTTCTCTTTAAACATCATTTTGTTGAACATTCCTTTTAGATCCTGATTAATTAATTTGTGACTACTCTCTAAACATCGTTACTTAAACTTATTCCATATATATTGTGTTTATTAATTAAGTAGTAAGCAACTTAAAAATATTTATATACGAAATAAATTTTTTATATTTTTTTTTTTCTTAATGTTATTCTTAAGGATCTTGAAATATATTACCCATTATAAAAAGTGTATATTTAGTCCGGATACGTGGGTTTATGCATAGTGTATTTTTGGAAGAGAAGGCGCCCGATTTATTATAAAGTCGTATATGAAGGGATATAAACTTTGTGGTTATGTGATTTTAAGCACATGTATAGTAGTATTCTATCTCAAAAAGAATCACTCTATTTGAGTGAATATAAACAACACATAATAATATCTAGAATGGTATGTGAGTATGATATCTCCAAACTTAGCAAAGTTTTTAGTATCTAAATCAAACAAATGCAAGGAAGGAATCACCTATAATCGACCTTGATTATCGAGAATTTAGAATGCATATCAAAGAAGCTTCTTTTGAGAAATAGCAGCTAATGTTTGGATCCAAAACCAACTCAAAATTTATCTATTATCTAAGGTGGATCCATCATCAAGTAGAGCTAGGGCACATTCAAGCATAGGGTAAAGATTGATCTTGGCTTTATGGATTTATTCTCTAAGGAGGTCTATTCCTTGAGGCAGATCCATATCTGGAAAAAAATTGGGTTATCTCTCTCAGGTGAATCTATTGTCCAAGAAAAATCTATTATGAGACAAAGAATGATCTGGGTATTTCAGAGGTGGATCCGCAAAGACATCATCGAGTAGATCTATCACCAAGCAAAGCTAAGGCACATTCAAGCATGGGAATTTAGAAACATTCAAGTTGTGCTCAAAATTACTCAAAGGAGGCATAGAGCTTCTCAAGTGCATAATTTCCTTCTCTTGGTCTTGGTTATTGTTTAATTCCTTTCTATTTCTTTATTACAATATGAATAATTCACCACATTTACCAAATACTCTCAAGGTGAGACCTAGCAAAGTAACCCTAAATAGCCTTTGTGAATCTATAGAATCATTAGAGAAACGTAGGGAAGAAAGAGAATATAAACTTCAAACGAAGTTAGAGGTAACGGTTGATGATAAGTTTGCATTCTTTGAAGACAACATTTAGAAACAAATGGACAATAAAATAATAGTGTTGGAGAATAAGTTACAAAAAGTGGAGATTAAATTGCAAAAAACGAAAAAGGAAGAACCAAGGAACTAAACAACTTACCCAAGAAGGAAGTGTTGATAATTTAGATGAATGACTTTATATTGTTAAATCATGTGTGTGACAAAAGAGCCTTAAAACTCGTCATTTTTGGTCTGAAATAAGAGAAAGAAGAGGACACATTATCCCTAGTCAAGGAAGAACTACAAAATAAGTTACAAATAACTTGTCTCGTAGAAGCAAAGAGGTTGGGCAAAATAATTGATCATAGAGATAGATTAATTTGTGTTAAGGTACAAGCTCTAATGACCACAAATTTGTCATACTTAGTAAAACTTTGAATCTAAAAAGGTCGAGAATATTTATAAATGAAGACCTCATTTTAGTATATCAAGTTGAGTTAAGGAATGAAGTTTAAAAGGTAAAAGAAACTAGGAAGGAAGGAAAATGGGCAATAATTAAAAATAGAAAATCTATTATTAAGGATAGAGACCAAGAAGATAATAATAAATAGAAATTTGGGACATGTGAGATCCTCTTGGGTCTGTTGTGGCTTTACATGGAATAACCACCCCATGTTAAGTTGGATCTAGAGTGGAATTGATATTATATTGCATCTTAAAACTTTGGAGAATGAAGAATATAAGGTTCTTGACATAGAAGGATTTGTCTTGTGGTCAATATGGAATAAGAAATCATATCATAGAAGGAATGTAGGCATATCTTGTTACATAAAGAATAACATTTTTCCTCATGCTAGGCTTCATAAGAAATGCCCTCTCAATAAGTACATGTGGAAGGAGATTTAAAACATTAATGCTATATATATATATATATATATAGAGAGAGAGAGAGAGAGAGAGAGAGAGAGAGAGAGAGAGAGAGAGAAATATGTTATTTTGAACTTGTTAATTCTACCTTTTATAAGAAAAACAATTTAGATTAAAATTGTCCTTACAATGGCTTAGAAGAGGACATTTTTAGTCTAAAACATGAAGGCACTATCATCTTGCTAGGAGACTTTAATGCTAAAACAACAACAAGACTATCAATTTAAGCAATGATTCCAACACTAATCCTATATGATTAGATGAGGACCTTGTTGTAGCTAGTTGTCACATACCCATATAAATAAACAAAAAATTATACAACAATATTGTGGTTCTGACTAAGTAAAGTGTAATACTCTTTTATTTTGACCACACAAGTTTTATTGATAGGAAGTTACTTAGAAGCAAGCTTTATGCAAATTTACTTTTTATATTTGTAACATTTTTCATGTACAAACTTACTAACTTCGCTTGTCCTATGTTATAAACTTTATGGTATATCTCCTAGTCTCATGTTGTAATTCGTATGGTAAAACGATAATTCTCTTGTCATAAGTCTTATGGTATAACTTATGTGTTGACAAACCCTCGTTTATTATTCCATGAGAAAGGGTTAGTATTGGACCCTTGTGGCAACCTTGTTTACCTAAGCCTAAGTTGGCGAACTTTCCACTTAATTGTTGATCCGAATTATTTTCAGCACGAAATGAGAGCGGAGATATAATAAAGAAATGCACAGAGATATCGCAGATATTCAATAATACAACACAAATGTATCAGAGATGCAACCATAAACACAGATATACAGTAATACATGATTTCTATTAATGAAATAAATGTACAGAGACTGTAAAAATACAAAGTGAAAGACTTGTTAGAATGGTGGTAGCTTATCTCTGAGAAGAGATGTGACGGCTACTCGCATTCGCAAGAAGATGATTACAATGAAGCTCTGAAGGCCATTTTACAATAAACGGGAATGCCAAAAACCCTAGACATAAAAAAAAACCTAACCCTAGGAGATGAAGCGCCAAAAGTCATGTGGGCCCCATTTGGGTAAGTTAGTACATCAACTTTCTGGGGTCGTAACTTTTGCATACGATCTCTGTTTTAGGCGCATGATAGCCCGTTGGAAAGGTATCATCGAGGAGATTCATTTTGGAGGCAATATTGAAGTAACATCCATGTTGCTCCCCGTTTTCCAAAAAACGTCGTTTAGGGCCTCAAAATGGCCCCGAAAGTTAAAAACTGCTAAAAATAGTAAATTACCAAAATTGCCAGAAAATTGTTTTGAGCCAGCTGGAAAAGGTGGGTGGCCACCGATATACACCTGGATCAATTGTTAAGGGTATATCATAGTTGATGGGGGGATTACTTCTACTAAGGTCTTTATGTACGTTAATAAAAGGGTTTTCCTTGACTGATCAATCATAAAGTAGGTTGAATGGATAAACATGCAATTGCATGATAGTCACGTCGTAATTATGTTTTGACTGGTCAACGTTAATGATGTTTTGACATTTGATAAATTGAGTGGTTGGTGGTTGTTAATAACATGCTTAATGTATAATGTCTCTTATTTAAAACACTTGTATGTAGCCTCTCGTGGTAACCCTTCCGTGTGTCAGGTGTAACATTCTTGGAATGAGAGCTAGGGAAGTAATGTCCCGACCACCCCACACAGTTTTCAGTCATTCACTTCATTGTTTTGGTAATCTTCCAGCAGAAGATGAGGGTTCCTTCTGGTTCGAGTTAGAAGGACTCTAGGGTTCCATTTCTTTGTCTTTGAGCTTCCTATGTTGTGTCCTTGGGGTTTAAGTGTCTTTTACCTATACCAAAATTTGTGCACAGTGTGTCTTCATTTGGGTTTTTGCTCTGGCTCTACTCGGCATTTGGGAGCCTGGGCGTAACCAGGTTAGAGTTTTATGGTCCCTCTCTTGTCGTGATTACTGTTACAGAGATTCTCTTATCTTAGTTTTTCAATGGTGTTTATTTGTTGTCCTATGTTGAAGGTTTATTAGGTCCTATGTGCATTTCGCTTGGTTCCTTTATTTTGTTCAACAACTCAGTTATAGTTGTTGTCCCTGTTCATAACCTTTCCCCGATTTTTTTGGTTTGAAAACTTTACAGAGTGTTCCAGTAATGGTCGCAACCCATTACGCATTCGAGCATTCTTATGCATATCTTATTCTAGTAAGATAGACCTTTTTTTATGCTTCGAGCTAATGATGGGCCCTTACTATGAATGAGGGTACCCATCAGGAAGAGACGCTAGTTCTAGTTGGTCGAGTCGTTGTTATACAAGAGTTTACTTGCGGGGTTTCGAGCTACTCCAGGTCAAATTCATATTCTAACCCTACCATCACTCTTTTAGAAAAGTTTTTGTTTCCTTTATGTACTAGTTGGTGTCGTGTAGGTGTACTTAGTCATTTTAGCAGGGTTTATCCAGATATTACTCGGTTTAAATGTCCTATAAGTGTTCTTTACTTAAATGTATTTCTAATTGTATTAATTTATCTTACCCAGGTGCCATACTAATTATTGTGTTTGAAAACATTCTAGACATGTGTTGGCTATGGCTTCTACACCAGGGCATTCATCCATCAAGAGATATTTTGGTTTCTATACTAGACCCTAGTTGTGGACAAGCAATTCAATACCCCTGTCTAAGGTTGTTTGATGTAATTGGATGGTTTCCTATCATAGTTTATGTCGACCACATTCTTGGTCTATTAAACAAAGAAGAAGTGTATTGTGTCCTTTTGTTCTGTATTCTACTTGCAAATGTCCTACGAAACTTGACTGTGTATGAAGGTTCTATTATTTTGTTTGAAAATTAAAATATGACTGGGTTGTTTACTAGTGTATATGTTTATTTCTTTCTCAAAGGGTTTCCACCCTTGTTGACTCAATAGATTCGACTCGATTGTAACTATGTTCATAATTTTTTAACGAAATTCCTTGGTTCTTCAATTTGTTACCATGAGTGGTTTTGAGCCTTACTTGCCATGCTTGTATGCTCTTACTTAGTTTCTTTCTCGTTTTAAAAAGAATGTTACAGAAACTAGAAGGTCGGTTTCCTTATAAAACCTGATGTTATGTATTCAACTTTTACTATCTCATTGTGTTCTTCGATAATCTGTAACATTCCAGATTTCCTCCAAAGTAATAACGTTATCGTTTTATAATCAGACCTATTGGTTGTAATTCAACTTATAAAAAGTATTTCTTGGTACTAAAACTCTAATAATTATATAACCATGCTTCCTGTATTTAAATCTAGATGTATATATATTCATTGCTTCCTGATACTTATTATGACAATCTCATAACATAATTAAACAAGAGAGAACCTCTAATCTCTAGTTAGATTGCAATCAACAATAAACTATCCATAAATTACAAATTGAACAATAATTTAACTAACTAGAATATAATGGAAGAAAAACTTGTAACTGAGATTTCTTTTAGGAAAAACACACGTCAAGTGGGTCGTTCCTCCCAACCATAGATCAGAGATGCCACATATGCCCACTCTGTCACCCCTGAGCTAAATCTAAATCCAAGAACCTACCAAGTGACTTGCGGCAGTTTGTAGGGATACAAATGTTACGTGAGGATTTATGTGTCATGTAATTTTTTCTCAAATTTCACGTCTGCTTCATAATGGCATCCCATTCTTTTTGTTTTATTTTATTTTATAAGATTTGTCTAGGTCTTTGACACGTGTACGAGCCTCATGCTCATTGACCACCTGTCAATTTGGATTTTACACATGTTCCCTTGGATTCCCTAAAATCCTGAGATTTGTCTCACTTTAGTTTAGTTAAAGCAACAAATATTCACCACTTGCCCCCCTTCTATTGTCACTTGGTAGTTCTCTTTTGGATCAATGGATTCTCTCTTCTAACAGTCCCATTTAACATGTGCTTCCTCTTTTATTAATAAAACAATAAATATTTGAGTTAGATCACAAGGATCCATAATGTGTTGATAAACAAATAAAAAATAATAATAATAAGTTTCAATTTTGAAACTTCGGTGTATCACACTAGTAGATACAAAAGAATATTTGAATAATTGTCTAAGAATTTGTTCATTTACGAACTAGGATACAAAAGATAGTAATGTTAGAATAAAAGAAGATCAAGGTCCTTTGATTTGGTCACTAAATCCAGTAGGGACCTATGTTCCCAGAATAGGTTACAAAGCTCTAGTTGAGGAAGGAAGGGAAGGAAAACAAGTTTGGTGGTGGAAAACCTTCATGTGGTTGATTTTAAACAATAGAGCACCCACTTGGGAGGTTCTACAGAAGAGGAAATTTTTTGGGCCAAAGTAGTGTAGTTTATGCCAACAAGTAGAAGAAACCATTGTACACATAATCTTGAACTATCCTTATACCAATGAGGTATGGAAAGAGGTGGAAAGGATGATCATGTCAAGGAATGTTTGGGAAAGTGAAAGTATAGAAGAGGCTTTCATCTCCTAGTGTTCCAAAAAGGATACAAAAAACATTAGAGCCCTTCCTCTTAACATGGCCTAGGGAGTCTAGTTAGACAAGAAATTGAAGTTGTTTGAAGGTAAAGAGGCATTACCTCTCAAATGTGCAATATAGACCCTAAACATATTAAAATATTACCCAAGGATTTATAAAAAAAAATACTTACAATTGGAAAACATAGGTAATTAACAAGGAAATCCCATGGGCATACTTTGATCCAAGGATCGGGAGGAATTTTGTATTGATCTTTAAATCATAGAATTTATTTCAAAGTTGGAATTGGTGAGGAAACCAATAACTATTGTGAGTTAATGGATCTCAAACTAGTTTTGAGGATGTCTCTAGAGTTTGATGTATCACAACTTCAAATTTTTGGCGATTCACTATTGATTATCCAATCGATGTGCAAGGAAACAACTCTCAAGAATTTCACCTTACAGCCTTTGTATGATGAAGTACAACGTCTACTTATAGATTTCTCACATATTTTTTTGTCTTATATATACATGGACAAGAACATGATAGCGGATGGAATTTCAAAAGTTGGATTAGGAATGGATCGAGAAACCTAGATTTTATCAATACTCTAGTATGGAAACTTAACCAAATATACTCATGATCCTTGGAACTAATTGTTACCGCTTGAACTATCACCCTTGTGAAAAGTCCCAACATGGGTGCTAACTTGGGGCAACAAGATGGGAAATGCAATGTTGTCACCTTAGTATAATTTCCCCTTCACTTTAGGTCGACTCCTAGAAGCCAAGGGAACTATCCCTATTTTATTAAGTAAACCTCTTATTGAATTAATTACCATGCAATCTTATTTTTTACTTAATAGAATCCACAAAATGTATAACAAATAGATGCGCAAGGATTCCAATAAGTGATTAAATGATTCAAAGATGACCAACTATAAAGAATAACATAAACAACCAATATATCCACTTGAAAAAGAGGGTTATGGGCTAGTGGATGTGTGTGCTAAATATGATATGGAAGATATGTTGGAGTATGTAACTCCTTCTTGTCTTAGGTGTGATCATATTTGTTGTTAATGTTATTAATGGTCATGATTAGGTAGAGTTCATCTCTACGTAGAATTTGTTTCGTAGGTTGTAGGAGGTAGTTAGATTTGGTTGGATTTGAGAAATTCTCTTCAACTAGATACTTCTTATATTGGTGTGAGTTTAAGATATTTTCTCAATCAGTAGATCAAGATAGTTGTTTATCTTGAGACAATGCTTGATGTATTTATATGTACTCTATTTACATTGTTTAATAGAGCGCATGCACAATTTTCGTTTGTGTCTAATAACAATGTCTACTCTCCCATTTCCTTACATGGTATCGGAGCCAGATTGGGCTTGACTCCCTCACGTGAGGGCCTAGGAATATGGAGAGAGTGGAGAGTAGAGTAGTTGTTTGTTTTTTAATTGGTTTGTCCATCCATTTTATGAATACGCGTGATTGGAAGTGAGTCACAGCAATGGAAGAGCGGATGGAGACCATGAAGGTGAGAAGAAAATATATTTAAGGACAAGGAGCTTCGGAGAATACGTCTTGCTACCTCTGTGCAAGTGTGTGTCAAATCTAATGGTCGTCGTCGTATTGGTTGTAAAAAGAAGATTCGTACGCACAAGGTATTGAGAGTAGCAATCAGTTGAGGCAATTGGTTGTCCTGAGATTATTTTTGTTTCCATTGATGATGGGATAATAATTATTCATGGATCAAAAATAGTGTCAACTACTCATTTTGGGTATGCAGTGACTGTGGATGCAATATCATATGATGGAACACAGGTTGTGGTTGGTGTTCAAGATGGGAAATTGATTTTGTACTCCAATAAATGTGATACTCTTATTGAAGAGTTAGTAATTGAATGACAACCATGTATAAAAGAAGATGAAGCTGACACAGTGGAATTCATGGTCGTTGTCATTGTTTCTTTATGCTTAAATGATTAATCAACTAGTGTTTTATCTATGAGCAGAGTATCATAGATCGATGTGAAGTTTTTCCATAAAAAAAACTAGGATAAGATCGAGAAACAAGTCGCTTGTTGACAATTATGCAATGCCTAGCATGGGCCTTGAGATCATATTATGGTTCCCCTTGCCTCATTGAACACATTTTTTAATGATCTTGTTCAAAGTGGTTACCTATATCGTTTGAGGAGACATCATGGAATTGTAGAATGTTGGATTTATATGGCCTGTGGTTTGGTTGAATGGGAGGCTTTTGATCCTAAGCGGAAATGGTGGATGACGTTGCCAGAATGCCTTCAGATGATTGCTTTAACTTTTCTGATAAAGAATCCTTAGTAGTGGGCACATAATTATTAGTTTTTGGAAAAGAGTTATTTGAATATGCAATATGGAGATATAGCATTTTGAATCATAGTTGGTCGAGAGGATCTGGAATGACTTATCCTCGCTGTCTTTTTTGGCTATATTTGCAATGGAGAGATTGCAATTGTTGTGAGAGGGTGTGATAGAGTGAGAGAGATGGTGTTCTCAAATCTGTTGAATTATATAATTTTGAGCTCGGTTCATGGGAAACTTTACTAGAAATGCATTCCCTCACAAGTTGTGCTCGAGATTTTTTTCATGGATGGAATATTTTATGTTATAGGGAGATGTCAAGTAATATGACTTGTTAAAGGATGAGTTTGGTTGCACTCCATTGCATCATGAAGCAAGGGAAAGGCCCCATAAATATGTGAGTTGTTGATAAATGTTGGATTGAGAAAAATGAAGTATATATCCTATGTGCGTTGGTGCCTACCTGGAAGACAAGATTGATTTGATGGTGAAGTGACCTATCAAAAGGAAGTATGCAAAAAGGTATAGTTGTGTGATAGGTCGAGAAGCCTAGATACAAGCTTCACAAGAAAGAGACATGCATGCTTGTAGAGTTGATTGAGAATCCATCAATGGTGATAGTGGAAATCTTTGACCATGGTAAAAGTAAATATGTCCTTGAATTTAGCTGGAGTTTGTAAAGAGAAACATGTTGATCCTAGTCAAACTCGGTATGTGGATGCACCATTAGGATTGACTAATCTGACAATTGCTTGTCAAAAGTATGGAATCTCCAAAGAAGTATGAGTTAATGGTGACATTCATAAATGTTTTGGAATCAGAAGCATTTTTATTGAGCCTAGCTAACTCAATATGAAATATCGTAGTTTTGTTAGAATTAACTACTCCGAAAAATCACAAGGAAATCCAATACAATGAATTGACAATGAAATTGAAGGTCCAAAGGTCAAATATGTATATGAAGACTCCAAACATGTAAACAATTGTAGAGGAGGAAGATGATATTATCTCTTGTTGATGATTTGAAGTCCTACTTGGCAATATTTTGTGATGTAAAAGTATTCTTTAGTCTGCTTTGTAAATGTGTGGTAGCTGGAAGGAAAGTTTACCTACATGTCACCTCTAATTGTTCCCTGATGATAAATTCTTTGATGAATTTTTTGTTGTAAGATTGACTTGGATACATCCCATATCCAGACTATTTTCCTAGAGAACTGGCAAGCATTGTGGTTAGGTACCTAGGTGTCTTGGTAGATGGAAGTATGTCCTTAGGATGGCTAGTTAATCAATCTTAATAGTTATGGTACCATTGTTTGGACCAAAGGTACGGTTGGTTCCTAGCTAGTATGTGTTCTAGAAAACAATTCTATAAGTGAATGGAGGAGCATCAACAATTGTTTTTGGTTTTGAGATGGAAGTATGTCCTAGTATCTTCATGTGATGGAGTATGTAATGTATGTACCTATATCTGTGTAACATGTAAAGGGAATATCATTGTAAGGCATGAATAGGCATGCATACCCCTTTGTCATGTATCCCTAATTATTTGTAGTGCAGAAACCTCTATTATAGAGTTCTTTAACACTTGGATGAGTGTGCCATATGATTTTTTGGATGCTCTATGAGTGGACCATGTTGGTCATGAATCATGGGAGGTGACTATAAACCATGAGTTTTACATTCAAGGGGAGTTCATCAAGAGGTTTAATGAACCATGTACCTGAAGGACATCCTATCAGACTAGAAGTTGTAGTGGTTAGGTACCCATGCATTCAGGTGGATGGTTGTTTCTTTATATGGAATTTGACAGTTTGATGATGCATGATTGAGGTATGAAGAGAAAATACCAAGTTGGACCAGATATAGACTTTGTTGATTAGGAGGTGCTTCGATTCATAAGACTTGGTGATGAAGAAGACCTAGCCTAATGAAGGTAAAGACAAGTAATCGTTAAGGGGGAGTGTTGGAATATGTAACTCATTCTTGTCTTAGGTGTGATCATATTTTTTGTTAATGTTCTTATTGGTCATGATTAGGTAGAGTTCATCTCTACGCATAATCTATTTCCTGGGTTGTAGGAGGTAGTTAGATCTAGTTGGATTTGAGAGATTCTATCCAACTATATGCTTCCTATATTGGTGTGAGGTTGAGCTATTTTCTCAACCGGTAGATCAAGGTAGTTGTCTATCTTGAGACAATGCTTCATGTATTTATATGTACTTTATTTACATTGTTTAATAGTGTGCTCATGCACAGTTTTGTTTGTGTATAATAATAATGTATACTCTCCCATTTCCTTACAAGTTAAACTATGTAGACAACTTCAAATTTACAATTAAATGACTATCACTCAACAAATGAAACTTCAAAGAGGTAAGAACCACTTTTAAGCTACTTTAGGGCATAAAAAGTGTAATCAACTAGCATAAATCAATGGTGAAATGTATGCTTTGATTATCAAACAATTATATTCTAGAATAATGATGATATTATGGGTGTTCACAACTTCTAAATATGTTTTTATGATAAATCAATGTAGAAATTTTAAATTCGAAGTGAAGAGAGAACCTTCCAAGAGGGAGAAAATCCACTAGTAAGCAATACGTCTTGGATTTTTTCACTAGGGCGAGAGATATGTTATGAAACAACGACCTATAAAATGTTAGAATCGAGTTCTAAAGATAGATAACAATGAGATAAGCAAGAACTTGAAAAATATGTGGTCAATCCCCTTAGGGTTTCCAATGTTAGCACTAGAATTCACCACTAAAATATCCAAATGAAAGATAAGAAATTATAAGAACTTAGGAGATAAACTTCACCACTATATATTTAATATAAACATGTGATAACAATCCATAAATTAAACATAATCTAGGTATGAGTAAATATGGACCTTTAAACACCAAACCCTAGCTTTAGGGTTTCTCCAAACTTGATTTTTTATTGTTGCTATGTATTTTCTAGATTTGAGAAATCCTTAAATCAATCCATAACAAGTTAAATAACACCTTGAAGCACAATTTTATAAATAATTTTGTCTTTTTAGGGTTAGATATAAACAATTAAGCACAAACCCTTGAACAAACCAGTCTAGGAAATGAAATAATCAATGATCTATGCAATAAACTAGGAAAGAAATCCAAATTAATATTTTTCTTTGATTTTTCACCATTATATTTATTTCTAAACAAACAAAAATAAAATATTTTTAGATTTTAGGGTTTTTTGGATGGTTGTTGGGAGAATACAAGTGCCTTATTCCCACTAGGGATTATAGGGTCAAGAAGTATGCCCCTCTAATAATTTGTCATTATTATCTTAAGGATTAGGGTTAAGAGATTAGAACCCCTAAGGTAGAATAATCTCTTATTTAATCAAGATAAGGTATGAAGAGCAAGGCCCTACAAGAAGGGATTCCACAAGGAGAAACCTTCATCGACAAGATCAATTGTAACTTGAACAAAATACTTAAAACCCTTTCTAAGGAACCAAGAGGAATAACAAAGCAAAGTATTGAGAAATTACCCAATCTAAAAAAATAAGAAGAAAGGAACAAACCCTAAAATGTATTCTCTCCAAGTGGTAAAGTAACCCTTCAATGAATTGATCTTGAAATCTAGTAGAAGTCTTGAACTATCACAACAAATTTTTAATGCACCAAGAAAGAGTGAGTTACAAGAATTAACACCAAAGCCTCCAATAGGTAGATCTTCAACAAATTATATTCTCAAATGATATCCAACAACAACAACAACAATTTGGAACGAGAGGAGAGCCTTTGTTTATAGATGAGGCTTCCACATCCTTCTCATTCTTTATTATCTTCTAATCTCCCTGAATTTACCCTAGGATATCTACAAAAGTGACTTGTCATCCACATAATGAAGGAGACTAAGTCAATATACAAGTAAAACATGTCACATGTACATATAACCTTCCAAGAGAGGGGGTTTTCCTACAAAAGAGAGAGCGAATTTGTGAATAAGTTTAATGTTCCTCTTGAAATGCATGGTATAAGCCTCAAATCATGGTTCATTTCCAATGTCTAGCCTCCAAAGGTGAACAAACTCATGGATGAAGTGAAAAGACCGCCAAGAATTGGACGATTCCTCTAATCATGCTCGTAAGTCCTCAAATGATGTCTCACTTATGTCTCCAATGTGTGATCACATCCACATATCAAAAAAGACACCTCCATAAAGGGTGGAAAGTGACCCTCCATGTCAAAACAGGTCATGAAACTCTACAACAGCTAGTATGTTGTCCACACATGTCGGGTCAACCCTCATATCAAGTAATAAATAGCTCAAAAAGTGATGAAATGAGAGAGTGCTCTAGGATCGTCAACGTGGCATGTCAAGAGGAGACCCATCCATGTGGAAATAGCCCAAAATTGCCTAAGACAATGTAACCAGTTCCTTGGAATACATTAACTACCTTGAGATCTTTGAGACTACCTGTCGACGCAAGAAAAATTCCCTTTATCAACAGCAAGGGTTACCCCGAGTGAGAAGTCCCAATTAGACCTCACACTGTTTGGAATAGGGAACCCATTTGAATTATGTCCTGGTAGTCATTTCTGGTTTGGGGTTTACCGGTTGCGACCCGGTCCACCGGAAATGGTTTCTAATCTAAAGAATGAAATGAAACTAATATAAGATGCATGCATCTGGACAGAAAAGGCAACCAACAAGAAAACATAGAACCATACGTGATCTTTTCAATGGTCTAGGAAATAGTTCCTACATAACAAAAACAAGAATATGCATATATAATTGCAAACACGGAATAGTATATCATTTAAACAATCACTTACAGTCCTATGTCCATGAATTCAGACAAATATTCCTTGAAGAATAGAAATAAGAATGCAATGAAACATATATAAGAATAGTCTACAATACGAAGTACATTCTTACACAACCCAAGTGTTGAGAAAAACACAACATAATAGTCCACACACGTGCAACACAAGCATCATATTTCTCTAGAAATTAGCTTGGTCGAACAAACTTCTCCTCATTAAAAGTTTCAACAATAGTAAATAAAAGCTCAAACAAACAAAATCCATTCATTCATATACAATCCCCCTATTTATTGAAATTCATCTTGGTTGTTGGCCTTCTACCTTCCTCTCTTGACCTTCCATTTTCAAACTTTTGTTTGTATCCTCTTTGGAATGATGAGGGAATAATGACAACATAAATGTTCCTTGTTTAATATATATCATACATCATATGCATTTACATTTTGAATGTCTCTTTTAGTGTTGGTGAAGCATCATGGGTTTTGGACCTAGTTCGCCTCATGCAATGTGATGAACGATTAGACTCTAGGGCTTTCTCTAGATTCTATGCTTATATTGCCATTGTTATAGTTTTTGTTGCTTCTGCTATTAGTGCTTTAGATGTTATCACTCCACTTCCTATTGTTGTTGTTGTTGTTGCAGCTATTGCGGCTAGTATATCATCCTTTGTTGTAAATCACATTTGTGAGAATATTGTTGTGTATTAGAGGATTCTTCCTTGTCCTAATGCATACTAGTTGTTCTTTATGGTTTTCTTCCTTCACACACTATTTATCCAGATTGTTAAGTATGATCTTCTTTTAGCACTAGTACCTAACACCATTCAACATGCAATATATGAGTGGTCATAGTATAATCTCGAAATAAAATTTCAAAACCATGTATTTGAACCTACATAACTGAAATGTTAACTAAGTGAGATTTTAGATATGCTTCCCTGAGTTCAGTTCCTGGTTCCTTTGATCTTGGTTGAAGTATTGTCTTCTCCGGAGTTGTTGACAATGTGCTAGAGTTTAATCCTAAAAATTGTGAAAATTCGTGAGGAATATTCCAAATCATATAACTGTGAAATCATAGATTTTGGTAAGACCTTTCCAACAATATAAGGAACGCACGAAACGAGTATCGAAGTCAAACGTTATAGCAAAAATACGAAAGGTAGTTTTACAGGATCCGTCACTGTAACGACACCAGAAGAAAGATTGAGCTTCGATGTATCAGCGCTAGAAGAAGGATTGGGCTCGGATAAGTCGGCGAAGATGAGGTGATTCTACTAAAACTAGGTGTATCGACAGGAAATGGGTGATCTCCTTTGTTGTATCGACGAGACAAAGATTTCTTCCGCCGAGGATCCAAGGTAAAGGAAGCCTTAAAAATTTTCTAAGTGTTGAAATTTAACTGTATTGGCGGACGATGAAGGTCCACCTGTGGGTGAATTGTTGGTTAAGGAAAATATAATAACTTCAAGGATGTTATTTCCTTGGTGTTAAAACCGCATTTGATCATTGTGGTATCAGAGCTTAAACCATATTTCAAGATTGTCAAGTTAGAGGCCAAATCTCATTTCAATTGTTGGTGCATTGGACATGGGACTGGATCGAGTGGTCGCACATAGGTTTGATTCTAGGTTCATAAGAGAATTTGATTATATAAAAGGTTTAAATTTGTTTTTAAAGATTAAAAAAAGGATTAGTATTAAAGTTTAAAAAAAAATGAAAGATTTAAATGAAGGGGGATGGTTGTGAGCCCGTGTTTCTTCCCTTTATTTTCATGTATTAAACCTTAAAAAAACTACACAAAGGGTGGATTTGAAAGGCAATTCCCCCCTCCCCAATCATTTATGCTTGATACAATAAGGAGGGGGGGTCGCGGGGCATGCCAACCCCTCCACCTCACCAAAATCGATCATTAAACCATGCTATCAAAACCTATCATGTGCATGTTATTTTCCATGTCAACGTTGAAAACCAAATCGACAATGTTGTATCAGCAATTGATTATTTATTTGGTGCCAACACATATCAGCACTCCATCCAACATTAGTTTGTGCAACATAGTTTTTTGTTTGGGTTTTAAGTGTGAATCCAACAAATTGGGTCGTATGCTTATTAAGACTTACATACAAAAGGTTGGTCGTAAATGGGGGGGGTGCAAGGTCATATAATATGCATGCATCCAAACGGAAAAGGTAACTAGAAATAAAACACAGAATGAGACATCCTCTTATCAATGGTCTGGGAAATAGTTCACACAAAACAAAAACAAGAATACAAATATATAATTGCAAACCCGGAATAGTCTAACATTTAAACAATCACTTATAGTCATATGTCCATGAATTCATACAAATATTCCCTGAAGAACAGAAATAAGAATGCAACTAATCATACATAAGAATAATCTACAATACAAAGTACATTCTTACACAATCTAAGTGTTGAGAAAAATGCAGTAGAATAGTTCGTACACGTGCAACACAAGCATCAGAGTTCTTCAGAAAAGTTTCAACAATAGCACATAAAACGTTTCAAGGAGCCAAAATCCCTTCATTCATATACAATCCCACTATTTATTGAAATTCAGCTTAGTTATTGGCCTTCCTCCTTCCTCTCTTAACCTTCTGACTTTCGTTTGTATCCTCTTTGGAATGATGAGGGAATAATGACAACATAAATGTTCCTTATTTAATATATATCATACATCATATGAATTTAGATTTTGAATTTGTCTTTCACTATTGGTGGGCCATCATGGGTTTTGGCCCTAGTTTGCCTCATGCAATGGGATGAATGATTGGACTCTAGGGATTTCTCTATCTTCTATGCTTCTATTGGTGTTCTAGCTTTGGTTGTTAGTGCTTTAGGTGTTATCGCTCCAACTCATGTTGTTGTTGTTGCAGTTTTTGTGGCTGGTATATCATCCTCTGTTGTATATCGAATTTGTGAGAATATTTTTGTGTATTAGTGGATTCTTCCTCGTCCTAAGGCATACCAATTGTGTCTTTATGCTTTGCTTCCTTCACAAACTGTTTATCCAAATTGTTGAGTATGATCTTCTCTTAGCGCTTGTACCTGACACCATTCAACATGAAATATATGAGTGGTCATAGTATAATCTTGAAATAAACTTTCAAAACCATACATTTGAACCTATAGAACTAAAATGTTAGTTGAGTGAGAGTTCGAATGTGCTTCCTTGAGTTCGGTTCCTGATTACTCTAATCTTCGTTGAAGTATTGTGTTATCCCAAGTTGTTAACAATGTGCCAGAGTTTAATCCTGAAAATAGTGAAACATTGGTTAGGAATATTTTGAATCATATAGTTGTGAAATCATAGATCTCATAAATACCTTTCCAACAACATAAGGAACGCATGAAATAGGCATCGAAGACAAATTTTATGGCCAAAATATGAAAAGTAGTTTTACAGGATCCGTCACTGTATCGGCACCAAAAGAAAGAATAAGCTCGGATGTATCAGTGCCAAAACAAGGATCATGTTGGTGAAGATGAGTTGATTCTGATAAAACTGGGTGTACTGGCGGGAAATGGGTGATCACCTTCATTGTATCGACGAGAAAGAGATTTCTTTCATCGAGGATCCAAGGTAAAAGAAACCTTAAAAATTTTCTAAGTGTTGAAAGTTAACTGTATTGGCAGATGATGACAGTCTACTTGTGGGTGAATTGTTGGTTGAGTAAAATCTTATAACTTCAAGGATGTTCTTGCATTGGCATTAAAATCACATGTGATCGTTGTGCTGATTGAAATCATCCATCTAACCTTTTGTACAATTCGACATGATATTAAGTGAACGAAAATTGTGTATTATGTGGAGGGTAATCGACATCATTCATCCAATTAGACTTGAAATGATTCATCTTTGATAATCGAAAGAACATGATTAATTGGTGTGATGCAAATGATCTAATTTGGAAGAATTGGGAGAGGCTTCGAGAGGAAAGCATCTTGCTGACATGGTGTATGTCCGCAAGAAAAAAAAGATCACTGCCAATATGCCTTGTGTCGACGAGGGGTGAAGATATTCTTGTTGGCATATTGGCAGAAGAAGAGGAAATATGCGTTGACATGTAATGTATCAGAGAAAATATAGGAAACTCGTTGATACATGGTTTATCGGTGAAAACAAGGATTTTACGTCGATGTATCAGCAACCAAAGGAGGATGGAGTCTCGTGTATCGGAGTCGAGAAGATGATCGACCTCTATTCTATCAACATCGGAAAGGAGATGCTCACTGATATAGGTTGTATTGGCGGGGGAAAGATGATTCTCGTCGATACATTGTGTATCGATGAATATAGAGGGAACTCGTTGATACATTGTGTATCGGTGAGCCCGAGTGTTCTTCAAAGTTGATAGAAATGGTAAATTTTGGAGAGTAGGAAGAGAGTCTTGGGATTTATTATTAGCATGAAAGATCCTAAAATGTTTTCCAGTAGCCAAAGTTTAATAGGGGACCCAATTTCTTATGTTAGAGTAATGGTGAATAAAAGAATATAGGAGGGTGTTATGGTGACACACTGGGCAAAGCCAAAATCTCTGCTAGTCTTCCCTAACTTATGAGAAAAAATGCAGAGGATCATATTCTTATTTCTAAGGTCGTAAATTTTGGAATAAATGTGAAACCAGTACCTGGAAGGTTGCATCGTGGTGGGCTAATTGATGATGCTTGTGTACCGGTTAGTAGAGATCATCTACTATAAAGAGAGGATAAATGATGATGAGATTTATTTCCTTGAATTGCGTCGATGATTCAGATTGGTATCTATGTCATGGGGTTGATATAGTTTTGTGATATAAAAATATTTTCACTAGGTGCGTATATATTATCCCTCAAGTGTTGTTCCACTGCCCCTGAGTGTCCATAGCCCCGATGGATTCGCTAGGACATCACAGACCTTGCTCCGCTGCCACTGAGCATCCATAGCCCCAACGAAGATATCTAAATGTCCCCTAGTTTAATAAAGCTTCTTTCCCATTCCTTCCTGATTTATTTAGTGTATGCTTAGCATTCAATGAATGGGAAACACAATGGCCTTCTTTTAGCTTGATAGAAGATGACTACCAATTATTGAGATTTCCTTTGCATATTTTCTATTCCTAGCTAAATAAAGTTATCCCTTTTGATTTTCAGCCTTTAGAGTTTGACACTTGACCTTTCATGCGAGCAGATTCTTAGTGCGTGGATGGTTCCCTCGTTATGTAGAATCTGCTCACCAACCAACATACAAGAATAATTCTTGATTAACCACATGTTAGCTCATGGTTGGGTTGTTGTTACAATATTCGAAAATCATCGTGATATATACTCAACAAAGACCTCTAGTTCATCTCATGAGCTAGGAAAGAGATGCAAGCTAATTTTTGCATGTTTCCGGTACAAAGGTGTTTCCTATATGAGATAAATGGAGGTGAGATATTTATATGTCATCAACAAGATCAGGAATCCAAAAATAAATGAATTCAGAGAATGAATTTGATCCGGATTTATGAGTGGAACAAAATGAAAACATAGATCTATAATATTAACATAGAGACATAGTGAATAATAACAGAGATACAATAAAACTTGACACCTATTAAAAAATAAATATGCTTAAACTATAAAAATGCAGACTGAAACAAGCTTGCTAGAATGGTGGCAGCTTATCTTTGAGAAGAGATGTGACGACTACGCTCATTCGCAATAAGATGAGTATAATGAGGCTCCAAAGGCCTTTTTACATCAAACATGAATGCCAAAACCCTAGACATCCAAAAACCTAACCCTAGGAGATGAAGCGTCAAAATTCATGTGGGCCCCGTTGCAATAAGTTGGTACATCAACTTCCTGGGGTCACAAATTTTGCATGAGATCTTTGTTTTAGGTGTTCGATACCTCTTCGGAAAGGTCTATTCGAGAAGTACAACTTTCATCGAGGATTAGAGAATGGAGATAAATACCACTGGCCCCCAAAAGTCCAAAAAAACATCATTTAGGGCCTCAAAATGGCCCCAGAAGTTTGGGACTCAAAAAAATGTAAAAAAACTACCAAAATGAAAATTGTAAATTCCAAGATGAAAGTTGTATGTTAGCTAGTTGGAAGAGGTGGGTGGCTACCGATATTGTTGGACGTATGGGTTGACTCGGGTTCTACCTTAGTTCTCCAAAAAAAACCTTATCACCATCGGCCCTTCTGGTAAACCAGAACACTACACCCCGCACAGAGTGCACAACATAGTCTCACCTGAGATGGTTTATGGGTGACTACAGGACGCAGGTGTCTGCAGTCATGGAAGGGATAGGGGTTGTTCTTCTTACTTCTATTTCTACTTAACCATGCATTCTATTACAATATTCATCATATCCATCCATTCATTCATAACATTAATTTTGCATATCTATTCTAGTGCGTGTTGTAAGTAAAACAATTCAGTCATTTATCTAACCATTCAATCATAATTGCATAAATAGTAAACCATTCAGACACATTGCACACATATTTTTACCGTGGTTCACCCCCCCTGGGGTTATGTCCACAAATATCTTTTGCTTCTCTTCTTATTCAATAAAAATGTGTCGTGCGCATTACATCATAATAGAGAGTAGTGAGGCGAACCAGGATCTCACCAAACTCCACAGCTTGCGACCTAACCCTCAGCTACATCTCCAGATTTAATCCATCTAAGCTCCAGAGCTCTCAAACCATACTTCAACTCCAAAAAGGTTCTTCAAGTATGCAAAAGTCACACAAAGATCTCCCAAAGAATAGATGGGATACATAGATAGATAGATAGATGCCTCATTCTACCTTAGAACTCTTCTATTTATATTACAAAAATGGGTTAAAACCTTACAATATGACTCCAAAACCCTAACCCCAATATGGCTAGGTTTGTCCACATCTACGTCGGATTTCTGCAAATCCTGCCACACACACTGCTTTTCCTCAAAATATGGTGTGTTCTCCTCATTTGTTGCGTTGTTCTCCCAAAAATTCCTAGTACAACAAGCCCCCAACACTAACATGTGTCTCGTCCCAAGCCACTTAGTTCATATTTTGCAGCGCTACCTTCAGCGCATGAAACTTTGTTTCCAACTCTGTCACTTTCTCCTTAGCCGGTGTGCTCTTTCCTTCTAGTATCTCCAAAACCTGCATTGTTATGTGCTCTGTCAACACTTCTATTCTTTTTGCATGCACCTGTTCTAAGTTGTCTTTCTCTATTTGTAGTTCCTCTATCATCCTTTCGGCCTCTTGCTGAAATGGCTCCAACTAAGCCTGGCTTGCTTGTTTCTCCTCTTACGCAGTCTTTACTTATGCCTGCAAATTTTTCAATTTCTGCGCGGCCTTTAATCTCGGGGATATGTCCATGGTCTTCTTCCTCTTCTTTAAGTCATGAACCGCAACGCTCAACTTTTCATCTCTCTGCTCGAGCTGCTAGATCTTCTCATCTTCTTCCATGTTGATCCAAATATGTGCATTCTTCTCATATAATTTTGCCACTTCTTTTATCTCATGCGCTATTCTATCTACATGTGCAGTAACCTCTTGTTCTCTTTATTCCCGTACTTCTTGAGGTGTGCTCAGAGTTTTTTTTTTTTTTTAAGTCTGTTATCTTCTGTTTATACTTCTCAATTCTATGGACAATCTTCTCTATCTTCTCTTCTGCAGTTACATCTAGTTCCTATGCGCATACTGGTATGCTCTTGTATACTTATGCAAGTTTATTTTCTAGTTTTTCTGTGCATTGCTTCTCCTCCTCCTTCTCTAGTGTGATCTGCTCACAAGTCACCTGCAAAATCTCCTTCATCTCTTGATTGAGCGCTAGGTTGGTGGCATCCACCTTAGCTCTAGATTGTACTTCCTGCATCACACTTGCTTGTAATCCATATAACGCCTTCATGGGTATGTTCGCCAGAACTAACTCCAGATGTTCCTCGTCCTTCCCTAGTTTCTGCATTGTGTTCTCATCTACCTCCAACATCTCTTGTGTGACCTTAAACCTGTCATTGCTCTTCACTATTGTCTTATTTGTTTCTCCCTGTTCTTTCTGCATTGGTGCCTCCTGTACTTTTTCTTTCTATTGTGTTGCTAGATGATGTGTTTTATTTAGTTGCAGCCTCTGTACACTGTCATGAACTTCTGCTAGCTTTTCCATAATCTCCTATCGCTGTGCCTCTGCTACAAGTAGTGGATTTTCCCCTTTATTCTGGACTTTGTCTGTGATGAATTCTGCATCATCTTCTGCAATAGTAAGAACTGAAGGGTTCTTACGATACTTCATCTTCTTCCTAATTTCTGCCTCATGTGTTCCAGTCCTATTCTTTGGTGGGGTTGAGGTCTGCACCTTAGTTTTCTTATTCTATGTTTCCTCATCCTAAAATTCCATTTTTTTCGAGCTATCTCTCTTCTCGCCATCCCCTTTTACTTTTGTGTTTGATATAGTATCTTTGTTTCTTGGCTTCTTGCTTGTTGCATTACTTCTTGAGGCTTGACCACGCTTTGCAACCTTCCTTATATTTTCTGTTGGACTGCTTGTCTTCTTTGATGTTCATGCTTCTGCCTGATCCTTGGGATTTGTTCCTTTCTTCTATGTGACTAGGACCTTCCACTGCGTAGGCCAGTCTTTCATGATCCAGTCAACTTCCTCATGCGATGCATAATACCTCATTTCCAGCCACTTCTTCTTTGTATCCTTTCTGGCCTAAATCCACAAATGGTGTCTTGAAGCTTTGAAATTATCAATCCATTCATTTTCCTGGACTACTTCGATTGGGATCCTCCAAACATTGGTTGTCTTATCTTGCATGTCTTCCAAGAACATGGAAAATAATACATTGTTCTCATGTTGGTTCTTAGGGTCCTTTGCTTGGCACAACGTTTTATACCGCGTTGCACATCATTTCCCTTTTCTGTCCATAAAAGCTAAAAATTTGGGCTCTTTCTAGCCTACCAAAGATATCAGTATCAACAACCAGGAATAATGGAATTATGTTCCATTATTATGTGCATCTCAACAATCTATCAGAAATTGGTTCAATAAATATGGCACCCAACTTAACACTACACCTTTTGAGCACTGGGCAACTACCGCTATCACTCTTGTTGGGGCCTCTTCCTTTCTGCACTTCCTCAAAAATTTTCAAGCCATCATCTTTATAGAAAACTTTGTCATTGGTTTATTGATGTACTTTATTATTATACCCTCGGTGCCCCTGTATGTCCTGAATTGCACTTGAACTTCTTCTGCAATTTCTTTGTCCCTGGATTTGTTGTCCAAATAATATTCTGGATTTACACCGTTGGTAGGAAACCTTATAATCTTGGCTATCAGATCTACATCTATGGGGATCGGCATTTCCATCCACATGATACCTCCATGTACCTTGGCTAGCAATTGCTTCACACAAAGGCCCACATTCTTACCATGCCTGAAATGTGGTATGTCCAACAGATTCATAATGCATGAGTTGTATAACCTTGGCATCCACTACACGAGTTCCAAAATGGGTTTCTATAGAGGTCCTATCTCCCCCCAGTTCTCCAAGTAAATTTCCTACGTAAGGTCAGGAAAATTCACTTTATCTGTCACATCATGATCTGCATGTTTTAATTTTGGTACCTTCCCAAGCATATCTTCAACTGCAACTACAACTTCTTAGATGTATGGTAGAGTGATTTCTACTGCGCTTGGTGCTTTCCTCTTCGGACCCGCAACTGGGTTTTCTTATGTAGCTTCTTCTTCAAATTCTTCTTCCTCTTCTCCTTATATCTCTTGCTTTCCTATGATATCTTCAACAATTTCTTCCTCTGCGATGACTTTCTATTTTTGTTTCTACATTTCCTCCACTTCTGTAGTGTTTTCGCGATTAGGGTTTGCCCCATCGTTAGGGATTTTCATGCTCTAGCCCACTTGCACCTGTTTTGTGGTTGATGTTTCTTCTTCTACCCTGGTAGGACTAATGAATTCGGTCTCTGATGTCGTAACATTCTCTAGCTTCACAAAACTCTCCCACTTTGTCATTCCTTCCTTCTTCCTTCTTGAATGTCGGGTCACTCTTACAAATCATCCGAGAGTTCCAACCTTCGGGGGTGCCACCTTGCTTGCCTTACAGGTGAATGCCTGTCTTTCTTGCTTAATCACCCTATGTTCGTGCTCTCAAGTGCTCTGTTGCTCAAAAATCGCTAAGTGTCGAACTCTTCCTAGCTTTTCCCTTTTTATAAATCATGTCATTAATGTTATGACGTGGTCGTCCTTTTCCATTCACTTGTTTTTTTCTTTTCTGATTATTTCTTCATTCCATCACGCAGTGTCTAATTTTCCTGCACGTGTTCTTCTGAATTATGTCGCACCAATTTTATGTCTGTTGCGCATTGTCATTCCCAACTATCACATTGTTCCTCTAACTACTTCTTTTTGGATTTTTCTTCATTTTTTCTATTTGTTTTTATTCCTTTTTCTTCTTTCAATTCCTATTATTTGCAATATGTACAAGTCTATGTGTTGCGCTACAACTACTGAGAGTTAGTAGGTCTATTGTCCCTATACAATTTCAATCGACTACCATTTGCCATTCCTTGAACTTCCTTGCCTGCTAAGTCTTGCAGTTGTACAACACCTCCATTTGTGATAGACTTTATCTGATATGGCCCTAGCCAATGCATTCTCATCTTTCTTGGGTGCTACAAATACTTATTTTCGTAGAGGAGAACCAGATCTCCATCCTTAAATGTCTTCTTCTTGATATGTCTATCATGCCATGCTTTATCCTTTTCTTTATGTACCTCCTGATGAAAACCTGTTATGATTATATCCTCTTCCAATTCCATCAGTTGAGCCAATATTTCTTATGTTGTTACCCTTTCTGTCATCTCTGTAATTGTTGCAATGCTCAGACTTGGTATCAAATAATCTAAGGGAACTACTGCCTCATGTTCATACACCAATCTAAAGAGTGTATGCCCTGCTAGCTTATTGCGGGTAGTTCTATAAGCCCAAAGTACGGTTGGTACCTTCAAATCCCAATCATCTATGTTTACATTACAAATATTTTTCAAAGCATTCTCCAAAATCTTGTTGAAGGATTTCACTGTTTCATTTGCTTGAGGGTGGTAAGGAGTACTCTTCTAGTGGTATACTTAAACTCTTCAATAATTGCCTCAATTTTATTGTTGATGAAGTGAGTTGCCTAATCACTCATCAATATTCTTGGACATCCAAACTTTGTTACTACATTCTCAAATAAAAATCATGTTGTAGTCTCTGCGATGCAATCCTTCACTGGTGTTGCCTCAGCCCATCTGGTCAAGTATTTCATCGATGTAATAATATATCTAGCTTCTGATCTTCTTGTTGGTGGATTAATTGGACCTACAAAATATATTTCCCATTTATCGAACACTTTTAAAGTAACTTGTGGTCTCAGTGGAATCTCATCCCTTCTGGATGGCTTCCCAACTCTTTGACAAACATCACACTTTTGATAGTATTCTTTTGAATCCTTATGAACTGTTGGGCACCATAATCCTATGTGCAATACCTTCTGCATGGTAGCTTTTCATGTGCAGTGTCCTCCTACAATCCCTTCATATACCTCTGCCAAAATAATGGGTCTTTCATGCTCCATCACACATCTCTTCAAGATGCTATCTACTCCAAGTTTGTATAAATGACCTACAATCAACTGCTAATCTGCAGCTTTGACCACCAAATTTTTCTATTGCACAATAGTAAATTATTTTGGTGCAAATCATGTACTCAAAAACTTAATAATGTCCGCAAATATTCATCTGTTGTCTGTACTGAAAACAATTGTGCATCGGGAAAGTTGTCTTCCAAGTTACTGGGCTCTTCGCCATTTGTTATCCTAGATAAGTGATCTGGTCCTGCATTCAATCTTCCAGGCTTCACCACAACTTCAAATTCAAATTCCTGAAATAATAACAGCCATTGACATATCCTTCCCCCCAACACTGGCTTATTAACTAAGTATCTCAAAGTTGAATGATCTGTAAACATCTTAAAGTGTTGTCCCAACAAGTAATGTCTGTATTTCTGCAAAGCATACACCATAGCTAGACTTTCTCTTTATGTAGTACTGTAGTTGTGCTCTGAATTTGACAGCTTCCTGCTTGCAAAAGCAATAGGGTGATCTATATCACCTTCTCCTAGATGAGTTAATACTACTCTTAATGCAATTGCAGATGCATCCACATGTACATGAAATTCCTTTAACCAATCCGGGAAGACCAGAATTGCGCAGTAACCATCTTTTCCTTTAAATTATCAAAAATCTTTTGGCATTCATCATTCCACTGGTACTTAGTATCCTTCTTCAACAATTTCTCCATTGGCGCAGTGATTTGTGCATATCCCCTTATGAATTTTCTGTAATACCATGTATGGCCCAATGTACTCTTGAACTGGTGTGTTGACTATGGTGGTGGTAAGTTAACTATGACAACAAATTTAGTAGGATCAACCAGTAGACCCTGTTTACACACCACATGTCCTAACAAAATACCAAAAGGTGCATTGAAAATACACTTCTTAATATTTAATGAGATATGACACTATCTGCATGTGTCCAACATTAGCCTTAATACTTCAACATGATATTTTAGCAAGCTAAACTTTCTCCATTCATCCAAGTAAACCTCCAAAAACTTATGAATAAAGTCCTTAAACGTTTCTACTACTACCCTTGAAAAAATTGTAGGTACATTCTTCAATCCAAATGGCATAATTGTATACTGGAATGAGCCCCACTCTGTAGAAAATGTAGTCTTGTGTCTATCTTCTGGCGCTATCCTGATATGATGATAACCTGAGAATCCATCTATAAAAGAATAAGTTACTTGACCCCCTACATTCTCCAAAACTTTATCTGTAAGTGGGGTAGGAAAAGGATCATGTAGGCAAGCATCATTCAATTTTCTCAAATCTACACAAATCTTGATCCCTCCTTACTTCTTTTCCTACACCACCATAGGATTGATCCATTCTGACTCTTCTACAGGTTCTATGACACCAGCTTCTATCATCTTGTCAATTTATATTTTCACCTTCTCTTTGTATATTGGATTCAATTTGTATGGTCTATGTCTGATATTTCTTGCTTCTGGCTTCAATGGGATCTTCATCTCTCCTAGATCTCCTGCTAACCCCTTCATCTATGAGAATGTTGCTAGGAATAAGTCATTATCCCCATGCGGTAATTTTGTGATCCTTTCTATTGTCTAATTATCCCAATAATCTCCAATACTTTCCATCTTTGGGTTTTCTAAAGTTCCAATATTTACCTTCTTGGTATTTAATGGTGTTGCGTAATCTTTTGAATCCAACTTGGGGCCTTATTCTTCCCTTTCACCTTCTACTTATGGAATCTATATGTTGTGTGGATTATCTTCTAGTGGTTCTTCTGCTTCTGCGACGTGATAACAATGTAGCAATTGTTCAACTATCTGTCTAATCTACTTCTGATATGTTGGAACTATTTCAAACTCTGATTCTTTAAATAACATGTCTCTTACCACTTTTATCATTGTATCTATCTCTAGGTTGTCATGCTCAAAGGAAAATGTAACTACAAAGTTTTGTTGTATCTCTTCCCAGTTAGCAGTTTCTCTGTGTTGCTCCTGTTCTGAGTACCAGTTCTTCAGAATACCTTCTATCGTGTGAATAAAATGGTGTGGCCATTCTTTCAGTGGTACTTATCTCCATTGAATTATGGACCTCTCTACATGTTCTTGAGGTTGTCCAAATCCCTCATATTTCTCCTCATATCTATACTCATGCTCTTCCCTGAATCTAATGCGCAGTAACCTTTTGCACTGAAACCAATTCTTGATCTTTGCCTTGTGTGTACCGCACCATCTTGCAGGTGTAGCTTTTAAAGCAATATCTAACACTTGTAATCTCTGATTTTCCATAACTTCTACCTCATACTTTATTAAAAATTATTCTAAATCATTCAAGCAATAAACAGTAGGAGGTTCTCTTATCTTTGTACCAACCCATCTCAACGCGTGCATCATTCTGGCACATCTCCTGGTAGATAATTCATGTAGTCGTTGTTTCCAGTTCTTCAGTCCTATGTCAGAGTTTGAAGCACAAGAACTAATACTCCTCCAACTGAGAATGCCATCTGCAGTTGGGTTGATATAATCCTCTTCGCGCACAATAGTTTTGTATAATTGATTCATATCTTCTATTAGGATATTATATGTAGGCTCTACATACCTGCCTCTTTCTGAGGGATCTAATGGTGCAATAAATCTACACTCCCTTGATTCAAATATTATCTTTCTTGTCTTCAAGTTGATAATAGCCTCGTTATCAAAAGCCCAATCCAGACCCAACAGTGTTGGATATGGTGAAGTATTGTCCACTATGTCAATGACTTCAAAATCAGCCATGGTGCGCACACCGTCTAAATCTACTAGAATCCCCTTCAACCTCCCAATTGGCACCACTATGTGTTGATTTTCCAACTTCAACTGAATAGGTGAATACCCTAATTGTGATTCTACCATAGCTTCTCAGGTTTTCTTTCAAAAAACATTGACTTCAAATCCTAAGTCTAGTATAATATCCCCCATATTGAAATCTTCTATGTGAGAATTCAATCTAAATTCCCTGTTGGTTCTTCTTTTCTTACGGACCTGATTTATTCTTTTTACCCCTTCGTCCCCATGATTACTTTTTTCTAACAAATTATGCAATACTTGTAAGGAATTTTTATCACTAAACAATTTGACATAAGCTCCCAAAAAGTGTCTTAGGTTACTTACTTGTTCTGAATATTGTTCTTGATTGGTCTGCTCAAATAATGAAGGCATCTTTTTACCCCTTCGTCCCCAGGATTACTTTTTTCTAACAAATTCTGCAATACTTGTAAGGAATTTTTATCACTGAACAATTTGACATAAGCTCCCAAAAAGTGTCTTAGGTTACTTACTTGTTTTGAAGATTGTTCTTGATTGGTCTGATCAAATAATGAAGGCATGTCATAGACTGGTATCTCATCTACTGGCTTCGTTCCTAAAGTGGACGCAATTTTTTCCTTCAAGATCTCATGTCTAGCTTCCTTTAATATTTCTCTCTTTGTGTGCATTGAACTTTTTTTTCTGGCGTTGTATTCTTCCTGACCCACTGGTACTAGTCATGATCCTTCTTAGTTGCATCTTCTCCTGTCTTAGCTCCACCTCTAGTCATTATGTTATTATTCTTCCCATATTCTTCTCTTTTTTCCACCCTGATCCATTGTACATTCTAATTAGTGTGGTTCCTCTTGTTCTGTATCTATATCAAAAGTGTAGGGCAGTCCCCTGTTTCATGGTCTATTTCACGAAAATACATACATTTTGCGGGTGGTTGTGGGAAGTCCCTTGCATAATTCCCTAGTTTCTAACAGTTATGACACACTGTTGGTCCTCGACCTCCTCCAAGGCCTCTTCCTCCACAACCTCCTCCATTGAATCCTCCTTTGTATCAACAAGATCTCATCAATGGAATGTATCAACCATATGCCAATATGTGCATCTACCAATATGTCAACGATGTGAATCTACCAATATGCCAAACAAGTGTCATATCACTCATGATATGTCTCCATCATGAACCAAGTGTCATAACCATGTATCTCAAACAAGTGTCAATTGTTGTGCTAATCAAGTAATACCAATGGTGTACTATCATCAAGCATATGCCATCTACGAGTGTACCAGACATGTACAATAACATGTATCACCACTCGTACCCAACAAATATATCAACCATGCACCAATACCACAACATGATGAATCCTCATACATGTATGCCAAACCCTCCATAAAATATGTGCCAATGATACTGCTAGTAGGTGCCTCTACCAATGTACTAGAAATGTACCAATCATACATCAACTATAGATCAAGTTATGACTTATCAATGATGTACAACATGATCACCTCATCAACTTACCAACTGTATTTCCAATATGTAGCCCATCACCAATACATCCAACAAATATTCTTCCAATAATACATCATAGGATATATCAATGATTCTCAAAATGTGTACCAGCTATGTATATCAACAGATCATCATCAATCCTCCATTCACTACAACAAATACTAAACATCCAACAACACATGTACTAGTAGTATGCTTCAATAGATCAATGACATCTCTAGCTGGCATCATCAAGATATATCACATAACCAAGGTGCCATAATTTCATTGTCATAACCAACATTATTCTTCAACAGAAAATGCCTCAATCCATACTCATGGGTTAGTGACATGCATCTAAGGCGACCTTTCATTAATTTTTATCATCACCTTACATAATCCAATATAGAATCATGAAAACATGCAACAAACAGTGTCAGAACCTGCAACAAATAATGTCAAACCCTGCAACAATGTGTTGCATCGTCACATCAAGTTGCAACCCATGTGCATTGCCTTTTTCCCAAGTCTTTACTACATATACGCGGCCTGCTGCATAGAAAACTCACGTATGTACGCGAGCTATTCAATGTCAGCCTACATATGTACGCGATTGTTACCACTGTCACCTGCATATGCTTCAGTATATGACACACTTGAGCCTCCCTTAAGGCTCTGATCCCAATTATGCTCTGGTTGCTCTTTCTTCTTCACCCACTTCTGAAGGTGTCCCTACTTCTTAGAACTTGAGCTTTGAGCTTCCATCTTTTCAAATATGTCTCCCTTCCTTACTTCATTCCTTCTTATAGTCGTGCTATGTGAAGTCCTCATCATGGACTTTCTTCTTGTGTTCCAACACTCCTGGGACTTGTGGCCAAATCCACTGCAGCTCTAGCATCTCATGCTGTGACAGTGAACAACAATGTGTCCTACTTGATCACATCTCCAACACCTTGTGGTGTTATAAAATATTCTATTACATCTCCTTTCATAAGATCTACATTCCAAAGCTTTGTGACCATATTCATTACATGAATAACATTAACCATGAAAAACACTTTCATACCTTTGCTTTGGTGTCCATTTTCTTTGAGGTGTAAAGGTAGCTTCTCGATGTCTTTCTTGCTTAGCTCTTTTGAAACTTTCCTTGTCTTTTGTAGACGGTTGACTTGCAACCTTTTCTTTATCCTTTACCTCATGTTTTTTTGGGGTGCTTGCTTCAGCATGTGTAGCTTCTTTCTTGTATCCAAGATCTGATTTGTCATTTGATGATCTTTGACTTTCCAATATTTCATTCAAGATTAGTGAGCTATTCAAGAATTTTTTTTACTTCTCTACTTTCTTTCTAAGATCAACAACTTCAGCTTCTAACTTATGACATGACTCTTCCTTTTCATTAATTTGATTCTTCAATAGTTCCTCTACCCTTTTGGCTTCTTCAATTTGGGTCTTGAGATGGACAATAGTTTCAAAACTTTTTCTAATATCATCATCTGCCTTCAAATCTTCTTTTTCATTCTTTAGTCTTGTGATCTCTTCTTCCTTTTCTTCTAATTGAGTCTTATTACTCTCTTCTTGTTCTTTGAGCATTCCCTTTAACTTCAATATGTGGCTTTGACTCCTCCTAAGAAACTTCTTAGTGTTATCTGAAAGATAGCTATAGTCTATATAATAATGGTCATTGCTATATTCATATAAACCATCTTAAACTTTCTTTTGAAGTTCTAATAGATCTTCTTCTATTCTTTCCATGGGATAGATACCATCAAACTCTACACAAACTATTTCTATATTTTCTTCTTCACTTGTAGAGAAAAATTCAACATCATCACATTTTGAATCATTGCAATCAAGAGTCTTTGGAGATTCTTTACCTTCATTTGAAATACTTTCGAGATCTTCCTTTTTTCCAACATCATCACATGATTCTTTATTTTCATTTGAAACGTCTTCAAGATCTTCATTTATGCTAACATCATCACTTGATTCTTTGTCTTCATATGAAGTGTTTTCAAGATCACATTTAGAAATAATGCATTCAAGAGTTTTTGGAGATTCTTTACCATTAATGATCTTGATAGAGTGGTCTTCAACATCTTCTTTCTTGTTTTGATATGTCTCCTCTAGCTTTAGCCACAGATCCTTGGCGGAAGTGCATTATCCCATGCTCTCTTTGATAGGGCTTGAGAGTCCACTAAGAACGGTCTTGAGAGCCAATGCATCATTCTTCTTTCCTTCCCTTTGAGCTCCAAACTTTGACTCGTTATTCAAGGGAACTGATCCACCAATGGCTGCCTTCCAAATACTCGCTCCCATTTCCTTCAAGTGTACTCTCATCTCTATTCTCCAAGTAGAATAGTTTTCCTCATCAAGGATTGGAACTTCATCATCCATTTGTGTGTCTATGGATCTCCTCCAAGCTTGTTAAGGCTTGTAGTGAAGGCCTGCTCTGACACCAATTGTTCAACACACCGACCACACTTAGAGGGGGGTGAATGAGTGTGGAGCTCTTTTTTAAAAACTTCCCTCTTACACAAAACTCATTAGTTAGCAATCATTATTTACTCATTACTTATTGATTTCATTTATAACCAGTTAGATGTGAACATATATCGGCAACATATATCAGCAACATATATTAGCAATATATCATCAACAAATCATCACCACAAGGAACACAAAGAACACAAGATGTATGTACAATTTTCTTTTTATTACAAACTTCAATCCTTGGGGTTTATCATCAACAACTGAATAGAGTACAACTCTACAAGAGCACCAGCTCTATATGCAAGACTCATCTTACACCCTCAACACCAACTGAGATGAGGCATCAATCCTCCACAAATATCAATATGTCACAGGTACGCGACCTGTCAGTAGTGCAACCCGCGTGTGTACACGCCCTGGTTCACTACAGCCCACGTATGTACGTGGTCAGTATGTATTACAGCCTGCATATGCTTTCTGAGTTACTTAGCGTTTTCTCTTAAAAATCAACTCAGATCCTTTGTAACCTGAAATCATATTCTCTTATGTCTTTCACTGTCCCAACTGACCCACGACCAATCACAACACATCCAAGCTCTCTAATAACTTATTCATGCTTCTCAACCATACAATATGAATGCTACTTAATCATGTATAAGCAACCAGTATATTATAGCAATCATATCAGCATTGAATCATAAGAGTGTTGCTCACTCCATCATCCAACACAAATCACATCATAACAACCATACCAAGAATGCCTTAAGAATTCACCACACAACAAGCAATGGTATCCGTAAAGACAATAATATAACCATACCAGAATTTCTATGGCAGATTTGAGCCCATAGAATGCAGATTTGGAACCTGCTTCAGTCTTCAAGAGCCTGCCCTCAACTTAACCACCAATCTCCATGACTTCATCCACTGTACGTGCCCTGTCTTCATACAGCCCACGTATGTACGTGCCCCGACTCACTGTATCTTGCTTACACCTCAAAAATTAGGGTTTTTGAACCTCCGAGACTTTTTCCGTCAAGATCTCAAACATGATGAAACTTTGATGCGTTCATGAGATCCTCCATACCCTCTCTCTCTCATAATAGATCTTCAATCATGCTCAAGAGATACTCACAAAAGATACACACACAGGTGTTTTTCACAAGAGACCCTTGCCTCTTATTTATACTCTTCATCTTCTAGGTCACTTAACCCACTTCTAGATCACTTAACCCATTTCTAAGTCACTTAACCTATTTTCCTCATTTTAGGGTTAACCACTTTCCATAATTAGAAAGTTCTCCATTACTTTATCAATTAAATAATTCTCCTTTACTTTGTCACCTCACTTTATCATTTAAGTAATCGTCTTTGATTTTGTCACTTCACTTTATTTTTTAAATAATCCTCTTTGACTTTGTCATTTTACTTTATCATTTAAATAATAATTTCTTCTTTGCAAGCTCTTTGACTTCTTTGACCTTTTGGGGCCTCAGGCCAACATATGAGGGTCCTCCAACTTCGTAAGGCCATAAATCTCAAACCGTGAGGAGTTATGTGACATTCCACATACCACAGGAAATGTCATGACAAGCACTATCCATCTAGGATAGTTTCACTAACAAATTCACTGATATTCAATTCATTATTCTCCAATCAAGCATGGGTTCTCCAACCATTCTTCTAGGATAACTCAACCGTAAAGCGTCTTCCTGTGAGGGATTTCACCATAAGAGGACCACTTTGGAGTTCATCCATTTTTACTCCTTATCAACCATGATAAGACAAAAATGAGTCATCTTTACATCAATCAAACCATGCATCATTTACTTGACATCTATCCATTCTCATCAAGGACAATACATATTACATTTGACATCAATCATCAATCAATCAATCCTCTAGCATCAATCAATCACTTGATATCAATCAATGACATCAATCAGTAGCCAGACTTCAGATCAATCTTACTAAAGTAAATTTTCCCATTGAGTTGATCAAGGAGATCGTCGATTCAAGGAATTGGGTATTGGTTCCTCACTGTGATTTTATTTAGGGCATGATAATCAATGCAGAGTCACCAGGTCCCATATTTCTTCTGTACAAGCATGGTTGGGCTTCCATAAGGTGACGAGTTGGGTCAGATGTGCCCCTTGTGGAGTAGTTCTTAGATCTGACACTTGATCTCCTCATTTTTTAACAGAGAGCGACGATAGACTGGCCCATTGGGTAGCAGTGTGTCATGGGCCAGATCAATGGAATGCTTGACCTAACTGTGTAGAGGTACCCCAATAGGTGAGGAGAAGATTTCTTTGTATTCTTCCATGACCTTATCCACTTGCTTCTACTGCGTGGAGAGTTCGGTCACGGAGGCCATGGATGTGGCTACAATCTTCCGCTCACTCTGAGAGCGAATCACGAAGAAAACAAACTTTATGGTCTGAGAGATGACCTTCCTGCATTGCTTGGCAGAGATAAAGGAAATGGCACTAGGTGGGACTACCTCAAGTATCCTATACAATTTCCTGTCCAAAGTAATAAAAACATTGTGAGGCCTAGACTCATATACATAATGGTGTTTCCATAAATAAGGTTGGCCCAAAAGAGCATCACAAACTTCAAGGGGAGAAACATCACACAATACCTCATCTTTGAAGGATTTGATGTCGTAGGATATGCAACATTGTTGGTTGACGTGAAGATCGCTTCCTTGGCCAATTCTATTGACAACAGAGCCATGCTACTTTGTGATATGATTTGTGGTAGGTTCTAGTAAATCTGCTTGTGAAAAGGGTTGTTTCTATTTTCATTATTCCCAGCGGTAACACGTTAGACTAAATAATAAATGGACAACTCTTTGTGTGTGGAATTTCCTTGTTGTTATGTTCTTTGTTTATGGTATTTATGTTGGGCATCTTGTTGTAATAATTGCATACCAAAAATACATCTTATGTGTGGCATCAAACCTTCAACAATCTTCCAAAAACTATATGAAACAAAACAAACCACAATCCATATTTATAACAACAACAAAGGTTTACATTGGGGTTTAGAACGTGATTGCAAAGTTTTTGTCAAAACCCCTGTAATAGAGATAAGCTATGAAGCAAAGGAAAGGCTTATTAGTGGGAGTTGGGTACTTCCACAACATCCGTTTGACGAAATATCTCACCCAGAAAACACCCATAACACACCAACAACACTCAATAAATGTATAACAACAATTAGTGGGGTTATTACAACGATATCAAAGCTCAATAGCAAAGTGTTCGATGAAAGTTTGGGCCGATAGAAGGCATTAAACTCCTGGGGTGTTTAAGGAAAATTTGTCCCCATTTAGCAAGGGACATTACAATGTGACACTTGTCTAAACTTTGACCTCAAAATTTTGTTCACGAGTCTATCCTCTATAAAGAATATTATTTTCTAATCAACTCCATTGATATTGTGCCACACCCTTGCATTTCATATTGTTTTCTGCCTCTATGAGCAACTACTCCATTTTTGTTCTCTTCTTGTGCAAGAGAAGAAAATATTGTCTCTAGGAAGTCATATTCTAAGTATGAGGTAATCATCTACAACATTCAATGCACCTATGAACATTATTAATATTTTCATATGTCCTTTCCATCTATTATTTTTTCCTTTTCATAATTATTTGTGCATTCTCTAATTACAAGGAAGAAGTACTTTACAATTTTTATCAAGAAGAAGGTTAAATATTTTGTGTTTTTTCATCTCTTCCAATTTGCCACCATCAAAATTTGACTAGGCAATCTTTGTCAAAATTGCAATTGTGTACTGATGTATATGTTGTTTTTAATGCATAAATGGATTCAACAACCTCGAATACCCATTCTACAACTAGATTGTGCAATGTTAACATTTGATATTTGAAATTCCATCAATCCAAAATGATTCTTGTTGGATTTTAGGCAAAAAAATGTTGATTTCCCTTCTCATTATTTTGATCCACTCGGAAAGGACCAATTCATAACACATTTAGAGTAAGATTTTTTATTAATTATTTTCATAGATAAGATATTATGCTTTTTTATTGAAAGTCTAGCTCATTTGACTGTTGAGATTCAACAAGAAGATCCTAGTGAAAATTATGCACCTACACTAGGATGGAGCCTCGGGCTATTTTTAGGTGGAAGTATATTTTTAGATAATGAGCAAATTCTATTTATAGATGATGTCTATTTATAGATGGTGAGCAAATTCTATTTATAGATGTATGTTGACTATTATTATCCCTTAATAATTGTTGGACAATAAATATTAATCTATTCTCAATGAGCACTTGGAAATAGTTAACTGAGGTGGAAAATCAATTAGCTATAGGAAATTTGAGTTCAAAGGTTGACTGGTGGGACATGCAAGTCGAATTAGTTGTAACTAAGTGATTCAAAGTTGTAACAGAGTTATATGTGTAGTTATGTGAGTTGTAAAGTAGTTTAACTCAGTTAAGTGAGTTAAGCTCAGTTGTACTAGTTGTAACTGAACTTACACTAGTGAGAGATTAGTGAATTAATTATTAATTAATTCACAATCACTGGTCTCATATGCAACTGAAGATTTACCACTATTAACTACATGCATGTCAGATCTAGTGGAGACCCAATTGTGATAACATGTGAAAGGGACAGGTTGACTATCAGTTGTGGCTTTAGTGGGTGCACTGATGCAACCACACACACATTGGATGTGCCCATGAAGAATGCACAGCCTAGGAAAGAGGGATTCATTGATTGCAGGGATTTCCATTAGCAGGGATTGCACAGAGGAGGTAGGTTGTCTGGAAGCAGTAAATTGGCACATGAATTTGTCAATTTTTGTATGACAGTGTGAGTCGATTGTATATTGTACCGAGAGCTCTTGTATTAGAGTTTTGTATGAGATTGTTTCATGATCCATGATATATACATAATATATGATAGTGGGGTTTTTAGCTTTATGCTTTCCTGGTAAAACATCTATGTTATGTGTGATTGATCTTTCTTCTTGATATTACAATTGGCGATCGTGTTTTAAATTCCACAAGAATATTAGTAGACGCGATTTTGTATTTAACAGTGGCATATAATTGTTAGATCAAGAGAATCCAGGCAATACATAATTTGTATTAAAATTTCTATATGGTATCAGAGCACAGGAAATTGCAGAAGCTAAGTTTGTGACTTGACATAATTTGAATTTGTAGAAAGACTTTCTTGGTGCTACAGCTGATTCGAGATCGAAATGGCTTTCAATGGCTTGAGGTTAGAGTATGCACTCGAGGGCAGTTTGAACTACATTGCTTGGAAGGACATGATGGAGGCAGTACTCGAAGACAATGGCTTGAAGGAATTCATTGACAAAGATGTTCCTAAGCCAGATGCTGCAAATCTTGATGCATGGCAAAAGAAAGTGGCAATGGGGAGGAAGATCTTGTTGGAGGGAGTACGAGACCACATTGTCTCAAACCTCCATGGGAAAGACACACCATATGCAATGTGGAAGGCTTTGACAGATCTATTCCAAAACAACAATGACCATAGGAAATTGGTGCTCAAAGATAAACTCAGGAAGATCAAGATGGAGAAGGGCGACTCTATTCCAAAATATCTCATGAAGTTTGTCCAATGTCGAGATGAGCTAGGGAGTGTGGGAATAACAGTCACAGATGATGATTTGGTGAGCTTGGCTCTCCTAGGACTTCCCAAGAATTGGCACAGTCATCAAGACTCTGTCAATGGAAGGGAAAAATTGCCAGATTGGGAACGACTATGGTCAGATTTGGTGCAGGATGAGTTTAGGTGGAACACCAGAGATGGCTCTTCATCAAAGCATGATGATGAAGAGGATTGTGCTTTGGCTGCCAAGGCAAGGAAAGGGAAGTGAAAGAAATTCCATTCAAAATTCGAGTCTAAAGTCAAGAAGTTGGATTTGTCCAAAGTGAAGTGTTTTCATTGTCATGAACATGAGCATCTCACTATTAACTGTCCGTAGAAGAAGAAGAACAAGAAGGTTGTTGGAGCTACAGTTGGTGAGGCCTTTGCCTCACAATTTGAACTTGATTTCTCCTTAATCGCATGCATGGCGTCAAGTGCATTGGGATCGGTGTGGTATTTGGATAGTGGCGCTTCCTTCCACATGACGGGAGATAAGGAGCTTTTCAGTGACTTGGAGGAGAAATATCTCCAAATTCATATAGAGATGGGCGACGATGGACAATACAGTGCGACTGGCATTGGTACCATTAGCTTTCAGAGGGAGTTAGGTAAACCATTTCAATTGAAATATGTTATGCATGTTTCAGGTCTAAAGAAAAACTTGGTCTTAGTCGCAATGTTGGAGAACAGAGGCTATGACGTTGTTTTCAGCGATGGAAAATATTTTATGCGACATAAAACAAAGGGTTAAGTCAAGAAGATAGGGATTCGAGTTGAGAATATCTACATGCTGGAGGTAGATGGCTATGCTACCATGATGGGCAAGGCATAAAAATTTGTGAGCTGGGATGAGGGCAAATTATGGCATAGGCGATTGGGCCATCTTCATCATGGAGTGTTGAAAATCATGCAGCAAATATCTACTGGACTTCCAATGGGAACACTTGCTCAGTTAGATCAATGCAAGGGTTGCGCCATGGGGAAGTATGTAAAGTCCACCTTTCATAAAAAGGAGAACTGTGCTTTGGTGATCCTGGAGAGAATTCACACAGACGTGTGTGGACCATTCTCGGTTGCTTCAACAATAAAACATAAGTATTATATTATTTTTGTTGATAACTTTTCTCGTAATGATGGATCTTCTTCATGCAGAAGAAGGATCAAACATTCGCAAAGTTCTGTGAGTTTAAAGCATTGGTGGAGAAAGAGTTGGGGGAGTAAGTGAAGGCTCCAAGGAGCGATAATGGTGGAGAATACATCTCTAACAAATTCAAAGACTTCTGCAGCAAAGAAGGAATTCGAAGAGAACTCATAGTGCCTCATAAACCACAACAAAATGGGGTCGCAGAGACGAAGAACAGAACGATCGTGGGTGCAGCACGAGCGATGTTGCATGATCAGGGCCTACCAATGCATTTGTGGGCGGAAGCATGCAATATTGCGGTTTATGTGCAAACCATTGTCCTCATAGAGTACTTGGCATGAGTACACTTGAAGAAGCTTTCACTGGTAAGAAACCTGATGTTTCTCATTTTAAGATTTTTGGCTCATTTGTTTATGTGCATGTGACCAAGAACACCAGGAAGAAGCTGGAGCCGATTGTTGAAGTTGGGATATTTGTGGGGTACACAGAAACACCCCATTATTATTGTGTGTATTTTCCTAACAGTAAGATGACTGTTATGCGACGGGATATAAAATTAGATGAGGGGAAAGCCATGCGGTTGTCGCTTGAGAGGGAGCTAGACTTGCATGTGGAGGAGGAACTATTGGTTCCCAAAGATGAGTCTCAAGATGTGGTTCAACCACATGAGGAGGTTCATGGAGTGGAGGAAGCCACTCATGCAAAGCCATTCATCAGAAATGGCAGAAAGCGCACCACAAAAGTTGATAGATTGAGACTAGATGCTGCACATAATGTAGGAGCCCCTACTTCACAGCGTAGACAGAGACAATCTCCTGATCGATTTACTAGATACATGGCTCTCATGAGAAAATATATTGTGACTGAACCATCTTCCTTTCAGGAAGCAGTGCAGGATCCCACATGGGTAGATGCAATGGTGGAGGAGTATGACTCCATTGTCAAAAACAGTGCTTGGGAAATTGTTCCAAGGCTGGTTGATAAATCAGTGGTGTAGGGTAAGCTTTTAATCATTATTCTTTATGTTGATGATTTAATACTGGCTGGTGATGAGCGGTTGATACACTCATGCAAGGAGGACCTTGCAAAAAAGTTCGAGATGAAGGATATGGGCCTCCTTCATTATTTCCTTGGATTGTAAATATGGTAGCGAGATGGTGAACTTTTTGTGTCTCAAGGTAAGTATGCAAGGGAGATACTGGGTAAGTTTCACATGGAGAGATGAAAACCCATGGATACTCCTCTTCCAGGAAACTGGAGGAAAGAGGATGCTACTTTTGGAGAGGTAGTGGATGCTACTGTCTATCGACAGTTAGTGGTTTTGCTAATGTATCTAGTGAACACGAGACCAGACATTTGTTATGCGGTTAACCAGCTGAGTCAAGCGATGGTTAAGCCTACTAAGCTCTTTTGGAAGGCGGGTAAGCATGTCCTAAGATACCTGAGGGGCACATCTGAGTATGGCTTATGGTACAGACAGATGGATGAGGTGAAGTTGCATGGCTTCACGGATGCAGATTGGGCGGGCAGCCCAACGGATAGAAAGAGCACATCAGGGGGGATTTTTAGTATCGGATCTACAATTGTTTCTTGGTACAACAGGAAGCAGAGATCTGTGGCACTCAGTTTAGCGGAAGCAGAATACATGGCAGTGAGTCAAGCTGCATGTGAGGCTATCTGGATGAGAAAGATCTTGGTTGGTTTGTTTGGTTTTCATTTAGATCCGACAGTGATTCATTGTGATAATCAGAGTTGCATTAAACTCTCGATTAATTATGTGTTTCATGATAGATCTAAGCATATAGATATATGGTATTATCATATCAGAGATTGTGTGCAGCGGAATATCATGTTGCTTCAGTACATTCCTACGGAAGATCAAGATGCAGACATTCTGATGAAGGCGTTCACTAGGAGCAGATTCAAATACCATAGAGACAGGATCGGGGTGAAGGATAATCCCTTTCTTGTTGAGAGGGAGTGTTGAGATTCAACAAGAAGATCCCAGTGAAAATTATGCACCTACACTAGGATGGAGCCTCGAGCTATTTTTAGGTGGAAGTCTATTTTTAGATGATGAGAAAATTCTATTGATAGATGATGTCTATTTATATATGGTGAGCGGATTCTATTTCTAGATGTATGTCGACTATTATTATCCCTTAATAATTGTTGGACAATAAATATTAATCTATTCTCAATTAGCACTTGGAAATAGTTAACTGAAGTGGCAAATCAGTTAGCTATAGGAAATTCGAGTTCAAAGGTTGACTGGTGGGACATGCAAGTCGAATTAGTTGTAACTTAGTGATTCGAATTCGAAGTTGTAACAGAGTTATATGTGTAGTTATGTGATTTGTAAAGTAGTTTAACTCAGTTAAGTGAGTTAAGCTCAGTTGTACTAGTTGTAACTGAACTTACACTAGTGAGAGATCAGTGAATTAATTTACAATTAGTGGTCTCACATGCAACTGAAGATTTACCATTGCTAACTACATGCATGTCAGATCCAATGGAGACCCAGTTGAGATAACAGGTGAAAGGGACAGGTTGACTATCAATTGTGACTTTAGTGGGTGCACTCATGCAACCACACACACATTGGATGTGCCCATGAGGAATGCACAGCCTAGGCAAGAGGGATTCATTCATTGCAGGGATTTCC
>JZKD02S1602496.1:112982-137092 GCA_000966675.3 Picea glauca
TATTTTTACAGTCTCTGTACATTTCTTTCATTAATAGAAATCGTGTATTACTGTATCTCTATGTTTATGGTTGCATCTCTGATATATTTCTGTTATATTATTGGATATACACGATCTCTCTGTGCATTTCTTTATTATATCTCCGCTCTCATTTCATGCCAAAAATAATCCGGATCAATGCTTGAGGCCATAAAGAGACTTCTTCAGTCGACATACAAAATATGAATCTTGCATAAATCCATGGGGCCAAAATTTCATATTCACAAGGGCCAAAATTTCAGATATACATTAGGATAAATGTCGGCTAGCACAACAATCCCCAAATTAGGGTTTTAAAAGACATAAAATTATCATAAATTTTGATTGGGATGTCCGATTGAGGTGATTCAAAAGCTACACAAGAGAATATAATACAAAAGAGGATTATAACTATTTGAGATAATTATTGATAACACATTAAGTTTTTAATCTGAGAGTTTGGGTTATACCTCAATTAGAATCAATGGAAATACTTACATTTACAGGAGATAAAGATAAAATCAATCCTATGGAATGGTTCAAGAAGGCAAAGGAAGATAGTAAGACTCCTTTTAGGGAAATTCTTCATTTTTACGATGAAGATAAAGAGCGACGGTGGATTATTGATAAAGATATTAGACGAAACATGACATGGGAAATATTTGAAGAACTCTTCTAAAAAACATGGATCAAGGAATTAAAAATGGAGGATATGCATAATATTCAAGTGGAATTAAAGTAATAAAAAAAAAAGTTTCCAAATTGTAGAAGGATAGTGAAGATCTAAGAAAATATATCATTAATAAAGAAAATGAGTTGACCAAGATGCAATCCCTTAATGAATCACTCATTAACGAGGTTAAGAACTTGAAGAAAGAAAAGAGTAGCAAAGGAAAGTTGGAAAAGGATGAGTTAAGGGAATAATTAAAAAATAAAGATGTAGAAATAAAAATGTTACATACGCATAATCAAAAACTTCTTAATGATGTTAATAAGGTGAAAAGGAAATTACAAGAGTTTGAATAAAAGAATAGGGATGAAGATATTACCACAAAAATTGAAGAGGATACTATCAAAAAAATTAAAGTAGAAATTTGCAAGAAGGTTGAAGAATCCCTAAACATTGATGAGGTAAAATCAGAAATGCAATATAGAATTGAGAAAATATGTAAGAATTTGATAGATAGGGTCACATTAAAACTTCAAAAGGAGAAAGAAAACAAGATTCAAGAAGGTCACCAAAAGATACTTGAAGAATATTAACTCCATCTAGAGAATGTACATGTTAAATATGATGGTATTATCTGCAAGACTATAGTAATAAAATACCAAGAAAAGAGAATAAATGATGAAATGGGTGTGCAAAGTGAAGGAAAACCATCAAATGTGAAACCATATCCACACCCTCATTACAAGGATTTTTTTTTAGGAAGGCATGAAGATAAATATCAACATTATCAAGGAAGAATATTGAGTACTCATTGATATCCATGGAATATGGCATCACAAAACCATTATTCAACATGATATAATCAAAGACCAAGGCATACTACAAATTGGATAAGTTACAACAACAATACACGGAATTTAATGAAATAAAAGTATGCAACAACCAACCATCAAGGATTAAAACAAAAAATATTTGAGTTTGGATGGATGGATCATCATCAATGGAAAGAAGAAAGCAGGAAACTAAGAAAATAATATCACTTGGTTTCATCACATGTAAATCCTTTAATTGCAAAGCTTTGAGGACAAATATTTTGAATGAGTGTACTATGGTATGACCCCAAGGAGGGCATATATGGGGTTAAATGCATATGATATGACCCCAAAGGGGGCACATATGGGGCTAAATGTATATGATATGACCTCAAAGGGGACACACATGGGGTTAAATGTACATGTAATGGGTAAATTTATATGTAATAAGGCCAGTCTAATAAGAAAAGGCCCACATGTGCAATGTGTGAATAGGTATAGACATAGATCATGCAGTCATTATTGGGGACATGTGATTTGGATGTATAAATGTATTTGGTTATTTAGAAGAGGTTCTCCCATTCTTTAAGGAGTTATTGTGTAACTCATATCTTTTATGTATCTTGGAGTTGTGCTCCATGCTCTCATTCATGTACATGGCATGTAATTATGATTTATTATGGTATTTTGAGCAATTGGTTCATAACATAAAATTGTGGAAATCCAATTTAAAGGTCTCTACTATAACGATCATGAGAAATATTCCCCTGTGAATAAATGAAATTTTTTTATGTCCATTTTAGAGGAATTTCTGATGATGAAGCCAAAGATGTACCCTGAGAGGTCCTTCATCCACCCATTAAATAAATTCCCCCACTTGATCCTCGGGATGTTGAACTGTATATATCCTTACACGCTTTGACAAGTATTTCTACTCCCCCAACCCTCAAACTAACTGACTACATCAAACATAACAAAGTAATTGTATTAATTGATAGAAGTAACACCTATAACTTCATTAATTGATGTGTATCTCAAGAAATTCAGTGCTACATCTATGTTGTGAACAACTTCCAAATGATGAATGCTAATGGAGGTTATATGAAATGTGGTGGTCATTGTGAAAATGTGAGGGTTCAAATGGGTGATTATTCCCTAAAAACCCACATGTTTGATATTCAAAGGGGTGTTTTTGAAATTGCATTATGGGCTGAATGGTTAAGGAAAACAAGTCCCATCATCGTGGGTTTCCATGAGTTATACATTAGTTTCCAACATGAGGGTGATAGATACACTTTCAAAGGACTTACAACTGCTTCTCCAGAGATCATTAGCTCTCATCACATGGAAAATATTCATAAAAAGGGGTATTCATGCATTGTGGTTCAATTCCATGCCATTTAACCCTTTGAGACACATTCTCAACCCATTCATTCTGACATGCAGTGAGTATTGGTTAAACAACAATCCATGTTTGAACCTCTCCGAGGAATACCATCCTCTCAAGGTGGACATGATCATTCTATTCCACTCATAGAAAATATCATCCCACCTAATGTTTTCCCATATTTCCATCCATTTTCTAAAAAATAATGAAATAGAAAAAATATTTTAGGAGTTTCTAGCCATTATTGTCATTCAGCTTAGTACCAACCTTTATTTTTTGCTAGTCATTATGGTCCTTGTTATCGCACAAGTTGTAGTTTGGGAAAAGACTGACCCAAACCACAATATGACGACAATTAAGAGAACACCTACCCACTATCATCGTAGATAGGTATTCCCATTGCTTTAGAGATGAAGTAATCACCTCAAGGGGGGAATCCTGGGTGACCCAAGGGAAAATGAGATGGAAAATGAAGAGATTATGAAGTGTCCCCTATAGGTTAATTATGGAAGGTAAGAAGGGATTGAAAATAGTCTTGTAGATGGTGTAATATGTGCCAAAATATAGAAGACTTGCAAAGAAGTGATTGTACCTGCCCGAGATAGAAGGAAAATAAAGATACAAGCCCAATAATATGTTGAACAAGCAAGTTAAGATTGTTGTCCGTAATTGCAACAATAAACAATAATATATATCAACAAAAAAGAGTAATAAGATATGCATGGGCATGAGCCCGTGGTCTCTTGGACGACTGGTTTGAAGGAAGCACCTTCCATTCACAGAAATCAAGTTCTATAACATGGAAAGGTATTTTTGAGGGATCAACATGATTGTAATAGTCCCATAGAGCCTGTCCCTTGTCTAGAACTGTGAAGTTTATCCTTGGGAAAACACCTTGAGGATTTTACAACCAGCACAAAGGCCAAACTTGTCATCTTACACCCATTCAAATGCAACAGTTTACATAAGAACAATAAGAATTATTACCAACAATTTCATGCGAGACACATTTTGAAAAAATATCATGCCATCATCCTCCTGTATCCAGGAGGTATATGTATAGATAAAAATACAAGCATTCAAATCATACATTTCAATTCAAGTGCATAGGGTATATGAAATACTTATCTATTAGAAGTTGCATCCAACCAACTGACTGTGGGTGTTCGTCTTTCCACCAAACCATAGGCTCATAGGCATTCATTCTTAGCACTCTAGCCACCCCCATGCCAAGCCATGATATCACTAGGGAAACTTCTGCATATTCTCAGAGATCCTCTCTCTATCACAACCTCTGCGAGGTTTTTCAGGTGCTCCCTCAGCATCAAGCTTGCAACCTTCTTCCCAGGTAATGTTTTTTGGGTTCCCTTTACAAAATCAAGAAGGGTATCGGGGAGGTTACTCTCCTCCACCTCTCTGGTAGCAGTATAAGTCTCCCTTCTTCCCCACTGATATAAAGACCTCCATGGGGTTTATCAGATGCCTTCCCAGTTGGATTTTCTCTGTGCAAGAAAGTCCCTTCACAACTACATTGTCCCTCAATGCCCTCTCCTTTCAACCTTGGTTTCTTTCTAGCCAACACCAATCCCGCAACCCTATTTTGCTCCAGTCTGGGCTTCGGTTCTTCTATGCTCTAGTTCAGAACTCGTCCACGAGTTCTCTGATATTTCTATTGCACATGCTCGTGCATTACTTTCAACAATTCTCTTCCTCAGAGACTGAATTCCTCTTCTGTTTCTCTCCTGTAACGAGAACAACTTATTCTTTTAGTTATTCTTCTGAACTGGAAAGCGTCACACACTCTTTTCTTTCTCTGGTGTTTTTATTCTCTTAGCATATCCAAATCGCACACCCCCCTGTGGGCGTGGTCTCCTTCGTGTCTGCATTTATGTGTATTCTTGCATGCCTTTTTGATCCCTAGGAAGGTTCTAGACTTGTCCTATTCCTTCTGTCAGAAAAAACTCAGGTCAATCTGGGCCTACAGGAAACTACACTCTGTGGTACTTTGGGATGCCAATTTGTTGTCTCCTTAGTTAGACCCTCCATGCTTCCATTCATTGGGGTAGTTGATTGTTCAACCACCAATCCTCTTCTCATTAAATGATTTTTCCTTGGAATCATGATAAGGCTTGTTATTTCAACAAAGAGAATTTGGGTCATTTTGACATAATGAACCCTCTCTATAGTTTCCTCACTCTTTCCTCTAGTGATATCATGGCCATTACTTCAAGGATTCACCCCCACAGTTAGTTTTTGGCAATCTAAACAATAATACATTTACATCTTTCACATGCCATACCATGGTAATCATAAATAACGATTAATTACAAGCTGGGGGAAATAGGGGTATTACAAAGACCTAGGTGATGTGAGCTTATGGGGCCTTCACAATCATTCCCAATTGATGACTCTCATGTAATAAAAAGGTAGTGGGGATTACATTAAATCATGCACACTTGTCTTTGAAAGTCCTCTCTCACCATTCATCTACTCTCCTTAATTGGATGACCCATGCTTTATTTTTCATTAATTTTAATAAGAATCATAAATTTTGACAAGATTTATTGTGTACACTATCACATGGTATTGCTTAGCACATGTATGAATTACATTAGAGTTTAATTAAATTCATTTTTTTTAATTAATTGAGATGGGTGGATTTAGAGTAAATTAGGAGGGATGACAACAAAAAAAGAGAAGAGGTAAATGCCACCTAATTTTGAGAAGATGATGTTCACACCATGAGATGGAGAAGAATGAAGTCTCTATAAGGAGACATGAAGAATAAACGAGAACAAAGAATAAAGGAGAAGAGAAGGGAGAAGGAGAAAGAAGAAAGGAGAAGAAGTAGGAGAACAAGAAGGAGAAGAAGATATAGGGAGAAAAAGGAAAAAGGAAAAAGGAGATCGGGATAGTTGCAGAAGAATTCTCTAGAACATAAACTACAGTCTCTAGAACATAAACTACAGTCTCTAGAACATAAACTACAGGTAAATTATTTCTCTCAAAAGTTATTGAAAAATTATTGTAAACACCTAGCTAAGATTGAGAACAACAAGATTCAATTTTAAAGAATAATTGAAGGGTCTGCACACCCATTTGTATTTTGAGAAGAACAAATCCTGTAGAGGCACTAGAAATTTATATTTCTACATTTTATGAGAATGAATGGAGAGGCTTGTTGAGCCAGTTTCACAAAGGAATTTCTCTTGTAGGTGTTTTTTTTTATTATAAATTTTTGAGCATCTAATTTTTTGTGCTTTAGAGTTGTTAAACCTAATGTATTTAGAGCATGTATTTCTCTCTTGTTATTTTATTAGTGTGTTTGTGAATTTGTATTTCTTATGGAGAATTAAAGTGTGAATATATGGCCTATTGTTTCCTTGATATATGTCTATGTGGTGTGTACAATGAATAAAATTAGTAATTTGTAGGGGATTTAGATCTCGACTTTCTGTAAGTGGTGTCAAAGAAGGAGTATCTTGTAGTGTGGGTGGAATCCCACTCAAGAGTGTAAGTCCACAGTTAAGATTTTGGATAGATTTGCACAGGAAAAGGTGATACAAATCTAGCTACATGTTAGGTAGATGATGTAAGAAGGAAGATTATGGATATCTCCATAATGATTATGGGTATATTTATCTACGAAGGTTGAAGAGTTTTGAAGTGTAGGTATAAGTCGAGGAAGAAGAAATCCCTTAGTGGGTTTAGAAATTTACAAGTAGATTCATTCTCTGTAAGAGGGTTTGGGAAGCCAGTAATTATAACAATAGTTGAAGAGATAACTATTGCAAGAGATTTAAGAGAAGGAGAATATCATATATTTCAGAAAGCAAATCCACACATCTATAAGTTATAGATTTCGCTTACAGAAGAAGATTCAAAATTGAGAGTTTCAACATAAGAAGGTCCCATGAGAAAGAGGCCTTGGATGGAATAGGTGAGTGCATGAAGTCGATAGTGGCTAAGTTATAAGATAGGGAAGAAGTTCAAGATATTGAATAAACTCTTGGTCAAGGTGAAGCCTTGATGAAATTAATGGAAGGAAAAAATACTTGGAGTGAGAATGAAGTTTTAGCCATATGCGAATTAATTGAGAAAAGGTTGGGAGTTATGGAGCAAGTAGAGAAGCCTTGCCATGTTAGGGAGTTTGATGTGTATTATAATGGGAAGAAGGGAATTGATGAATACCTTATAGAATATGAAGAAGAAGATGATGCGATTAAGGACAATGAGTAGAATTAGAGTGAAGATATTGAATTTGATTGTGATGATGAAATTATTTTGTGTGCACTAGAAGAAGGTGAAATGTTGAATGGTGTACCATGGGGAAAGTTAAGTCCCTTGATTTCTTGTGATGATATTGTGGAATTTCATGTAAATTATAAAGAATATGATTATAATCATACTAAAACCATCGATCATGGACAAGAAAATGAAGACAAATCCTCAGAGAACATGCCCATGGAGGCATTGAAATTATTTCATGACTTTGATGTTTGTTCATGTGCATGTATATAAGAAGAGGAAAGTAGCTATATTGATGCTACAAGTGAAGAAGAAAACAATCATGTTGATTCTATAGGTGAATAAGAAAGCATCCGTGTTAATTATGAAAGGAAGAGTAGGGAAGCAATGTTGCTCACGTTAAAGTTAAATTTGATGAAGACTGGTATACTTGTATTTTCCACCATAGACTTATAAGGATGTTATTAGATGTTATGAGGCTGAAATCATATCTAATAACATCCTTATAAGGACTATGGTGGTAAATACAAATACAAGTATAACAAAGACTTGAAGATTTGGACATCATTCTTGATGTTGCAATTGAATATGAGGAACATGGAGAAGATTTTAAATAAGAAAGGATAGCTCAAGGAGGGTATCGAAGAGGAAATCAAACAAGTGGATGCACTGGTAAAGGAAATCCTTAGAAGGATGTTATTATATCTTATGAGGCTGAAATTACATCTAATAACATTTTTGTAAGGCCTATGGTGGAAAATACAAGTATAACAAAGACTTTGAAGATTTGGATATCATTCTTTATGTTGTAATTGAAGATGAAGAACTTGTAGAAGATTTCAAAGAAGAAATGATAGATCATAAGGAGGATATGGAAGAGGAAATCAAACAAGTGGATGAATAGGTAAATAAATTTGAAAAAGAAAATGAGGTAAGGTATTATAAAGAATAATGATTGATGAAGATGAAATGGTTAGGGTCAGTGAAGAAATGAAATTGATTTAGGAATTGATGAATGGAGAAGATAACTAGTTTAAGGTTGTGGGCCATGAGGATGATGAGGCTATTGTTGTAGTAGTCATGGATAAGAAAACCATAGAAGTGATGGGAGCTATAGAGAAAGTTGACGAAGTTGGAGAATAAATAGCCTTGAAATCTATAGAAGGAAGACCAAGAGACACTGCCATAACAAGTGCATCTGTAAAGAAAAGATATTATATCAAAGAGTAGGAGAATAATCATGAATACGAATTCCATGCATAGGATGAACATGAAGGACATATGAAAACTACGTTAGTAGCAATTGGAAATACGATGAGACTGCCTTAGTTGCAGTAGAATACATAGATGGGGAGAATGCAACTTTGAAACTTACATGTGAGACAATCTAAGTTGCACAAGAAGAGGAAGAGGAGAATATAAAAGAAATCCTTATTTTATTTAATCTATTAAGTGTTTGTGATTGCGCATTTATTAATAGTGTTAATGAAGTTACAAAATTTGAGGAGGAAAGACACCCTAATTCAATGTTTGAGAAACTAAGTAGAATAAGAAAGAATGAAAATAATTGAAAGTGTGGGTAATTTAGAATTTACGACAACATAAGAAATGAAGAAGCTTGAAGAAGAATTTTAGGTGGATAAGAATGCTATTGAAGAGGTTGATGGAGGGCATGATGCTGAATGCAAGTCAAGAGTAGAGGATAATGTTGAAGAAGTTGATGGTGATGACGTTGAAGGTGTTGGTTTTGATGGAAACATTAACGATGCAAGAAATGAAAATATAGATGAAGGGAATCATGAAAACATTCCATTATGGTCAAGGAGTAGCAACAAAAGTGAAGGAATTTTTGAAGATGTTAAAGGTAAGTAATTTTTTAAAATTGGAAAAGTAGATAAATATAGTTATTTTAAAGAAGAATCTATTAAAGAAAGGAATGAGCTTATTACCGAGTTTTTGGATCAATATGAGTCATGTGTTGAATGTGAGGATGATGATGAAGAATATGGGACAAGATCATATTGTGATATTGCCTTTGTGAAATAAGATTTAGAAGAAGAGATAGTTGAATAAATTATTACGAGGTGGAGCCTTGAGCAACACAAATTTTATTATTGGTTGTTGATATGGTAGGGAACCATTGGAAATAATAGTGTTAGTGTGGAGGATGATGAGTGTAACTAGTGGGACCTTGATATGCCTACATTATAGTAGTTAAAGTTGTGGATGGTTGAGATAGTATCCCATGGAGTACAAGGCATTGTATATTTGGATGATGGTGAGATGATGGGAAGATAATTTCTAATTAACTATAACCATAGGCCCGGGGAGCCTAAGATGATATTGAGAATGAGGAAGAGAGTGAAGAAGCTAAATACAAAAATAAAGTATGTAGAGTTTAAAGTGTGGAGTAGGAGGAAAAAAACAAACAAACATGGGGCTTAATGTGCTCGTATATTTGCTAAATAAGATTGTGAATCATTGAGAAACCATAGAAAAATTCATATGTAGAGTTAGTCCACAACAAAAGGACTTGATTTTGTTATATGACCTATAGAGTTCAATGTAGGAGCACCCAACCACATCATTGAAAAGAAAATGGAGACTTGGGTGATGTGATCTACTGGGCCTCCACAATTTCTCCCAACCATTGATTTAATAAAAAATTCTCATGCAATATGAAGGTAGTGGGGCTTACATGATGTCATGCGAACTTTCCTCCAAAATCCCTCTCACAATTGATCTTCCCTCCTCAAATAAATGGCCCACTCTTGATTCTTCATTAATTTTAAGAGTAACCATAAATTTCAATATGTTTCTTGTGTATGCCATCACATGGTCTTTCCTATCACATTTATGAATTACATTGTAGTTTAATTAAATTACTATTTTTTAATTAATTGAGGTGGGTGGATTTAGAATGATTGGAATCATTTCTAAAAGGCTTCCCTAATTTTATTAAGGGGCTACAAAGGTATTATCAGGGGTTACCTTTTGTTATTGAGGGAGTATTGTGTAGTAAGAAAAAGAGGAGGGACAATAGTGAAAAGTGAGAAGAGGTGAAGGCCACCTAGTTTTTAGGGGATGGTGTTCATGACATGAGACAAAGAAGAAGGAGGCCTTTGGAAGGAGATACAAAGAATAAATAAATGAGAACACAGAATAGAGAAGAAGAGAAGGAAGAAAGGAAAAGAAGAAGGAGAGGAAGATAGAGGGAGATAGCGGAACAAGAAAAAAGAGATCGAGATAATTGAAAAAGAAGATAACCATATTAATAGTAACAAGTAAAATCTTTGTCCTTAGAAATAATTGAAAAATCAATGTAAATTCCTCGCTTAGACTAAGACCAGTAGGTTTAAAATTTAAAGAAGAATTGAAGGTCTTGGGCAGAAGCCTATTTTGAGAAGGAAGTTTATTTTTGGAGCATGCCTATTTTTGGAGAAGGATATGTTTTGGGGAAATACCTATTTTTGGAAAGGAAGACCTAATTTTGGAGCGCACAGAACATGTGGCAAGAAAGCATCATGTAGAAAAAGAAGGAAAAGCAACATGCAGGAGGAAAAACAACGTGGCACGCATGAAGACAAGCCTAACTATGATAGGGTTAGGGTTTTTGATAAGAATTGTAACGACTATAAGCCTATAAAATAGTATAAATAAGGGCCTAGGAGGTCTAGGAGGGGGGATGCCAGTTAAGAATAAGGAGGTGTATATGTGAGATAAAGAGATATCATATCATAACAAAGAAAGTTGATTATCATGATTTTGTGGGATTGTTGATTGTAATAAGTTTGTAGAAGAGTTGCATAAGGTAGTCTTTGAGGGTTAGGTCACAGGATGAGGAGCCTGGTGTGATATAGTCTGCCCCACAGAGGGTTCTTACCCTCAATCTTGATTGTATTATTGAAGATGTAATGTGCGCAATGCAAGATTTTGCAACAAAATAAATAAATTACCAGAGAAGCCATATCTTTGTGGACGTAGCCCCAAGAGGGGGTGAACCACGATAAACCTTGTGTTCTGTGTGTTTGTTAATAATTGTTTACATTCTGTTAATGATTAGCTTATGACTGAATGGTTAAACTAGCTATATCAACATGCATGCATAGGGTTAAAGATGAATAAATCATAGAAGTACTTGAATCATTAACGAGGATAATGCATAAATATGGAAGAACACAATCCCAGATCCTCACTCATTCCTAGACTGCAAACACCTGAGTATTGCGGTCACCCATTAAAGCTATCTTGGTTGAGACTGCGCTGTGCACACTATGTGTAGATTTTCCTTTTGGTGTACCAGGAGGGCCGATATTTTTTGAGGGTTTTGTTGGAAACCTGTTGAGATACGAACCTAGGTCATCCCAATAAGAAGTAAGAGAGAAACCAATCCACAAATGGTTCCGTTGCTGGCTGGAACTGCACAGGATTGAGTAGACGAGATCCGTGGAAGAAACACACGGAGAATTGAATTTTTAGGTCATAGAATCCAATGAAGTTAGAGATTGAAAGATGGTTGAAAAAAAAGGAACTTGAGTTTGCACAGAAGGACAAAAAAAACCCTAAGTTAACACCGCACAAATATCTTGACAAATACGTATTTAATGACTTGCACGAGGTATTTTTTTTGTGATTTCCCACATTTGTTGTAGTAGTGGTTATTGAGGTTAAAGGACAACCACCCTATAAATAAAATCAGACAGTTGGAGTGGAATCATGTGGATATCACGTAGCTACAATAAGTTAATAAGAAATTTGTGCGTGTAGTATATTTTTGGTTAGAGAGTATTGTTGCAGGGTTTATCGCCGAATTTGCAGTAGATGCCATGAAGTCTTACACCGCAGTAGAGAAATTTTTTCTAAAAGGAACCATAGGTAGGTACATCAGATCGTTGTATACTTCAATCAAGATATTATTGTATGAAAACGGTGTGATTACCATGGAATCAGACAACTAAACTTCCCTGCGTGCATGGGGGAAGGGGGGAAGCACTGACAAGAGGTTGAGATATGGAAGAGGAGATGGATAATGGAAAGAAGAAGTAGACCATGGAACCAATCATGATGGAATAAGACCATTTAAAGTAGATAATGGAAAAAGATGGAAATGCGCACAGTGGAATACCCTACCAATATAAAATGAATAACAAGAAGAGAGCCACAACCGATAGAGAGGGATTGGAAAGCGATGAAGAAGAGGTAGAGGATCTTTGGGTTATTGAGAAGATTGAGGAAATCCAACGTGAAATGCATTAAAGGAAAACATGAGGTTCAGGGTCAGGAACAGAAGGAAAAACTCCAATCTAGATCACCATCAGTGTGGAACCTACAACCCCATGTGCGACTAATACGCCAGAAATAAAACCAACGTTTAGACAACCGAAGTTTAGTGGAAGAAAAGCAACATGACATGGATCTAACCAAGGAGCATAAAATGGTGGAGCCAATTCATGATGTAATATTCATTTGTCTACACCACACAGAGGAAGTAGTTCAACAAAGTTCAAAATGGCAGGACATGATCCCACGATCAGATTACTAGAATTTTGGGGAGAGGCATTAGAGGACCTTGAAAATAACTTATTCATCCGTGAGAAGATCTGGGAAGGAAAGTAGATCACAGATGAGGATACAAAACTCGTGTATTTAACTATCACACTAAGATACTGAACACTGGATTGGTACATGAGCCTAGATGTAAACAATCCACAGGGAGTACCAAAGACTATTGTAGATGTAAAAAAACGACTGGTAAAAGAATTTCAGAAGCCTATCTCAGAAGACCAGTACATGAATGAAATGATTGAAATCAGGAAAAAACCAGGTGAGTTTGTTTGGGAGATTAATCAGAGGTTCAAATGTCTAAAAGGTAAGTTGAAATATGCAATTACTGACATGCAACATAGACACTTATTTGTGAAGTCACTGTTACCACACTTGAAATACCCATGAAGACAACATGAGTTCTAAACTCAAGAAGAAGCTCTATAGGCAACCTTACAACTGGAAGAGAACCAATACTAGAAGATGGATCCAACAATAGAGGAGCCGAAGGAGGATTTGAAGAATCTAATGTTTCAAATTAACTAGAATAAGGGAAAAGAGAAAAGAGAAGTTGTTTGGTGTACCCTATGTAGGACAAAAGGACACCATAAGAACAAATGTCCAACTTTTGTGCAGTATATGGAAACATGTGTACTAAACCCCTTTCCAACAGGAGGAACATGGTGCGAGGTTTATACAATGCATGGGCATGATCCATATCATTGTCCAATGATGTAGAAGTATAAGACAATACCCAAAAGTTCATATTGCAATTTTCGAAAATTAGTAGGCCATGATGATAAGGTTTGTAGGACGATGGAGCTGATGAGAGAAATAGCTTCAGATACTTATAGGGTGCAAGAAGAAATTATGACATGACAAGTTGCACCTTAACTCAACCAGGTACCACCACCATACAACAATTCACAACAACAATACAATAATGCGCAACCACAATATAACCCCACGTAGTATAATCATGTACCTCAATACAATGCACCATGAGGAGACCGAGGTGGAGGACGAGGCATAGGAAGATTTGAATGACGCAGAGGACTAGTAGTATGCCACAACTACCAACACCCAAGACATTATGAAAGAGATTATCCACTTCCACCAACGACATGCATGTACTGTCACACAACAGACCATGACACAAAAGACTGCCCAACACTCTTAGGAAAGATCTAAGAAAAAAGGAACCGGAACAACAAGAATGTCCAGTGGATCTTTTCAGAAGCCGGGGATGATGGGAGAAACATCAATATAATCACTTGAGGAGGATCCAAGACAGGAACCGAAGAAGCAAAATAAGGTCCAACTCAAGACCAATGGGTTAAGAAGAATACCGAGCCATAGAATAAGTTTGATGCATGAAAAGAAAATGAAACATTTAAGGAAGCCAAACATGAGTTTCTTAAGAAAAATGTTGCGTCTACATCAGTCGCCCAACAAACTCAGAACTCACCAATGTACGTGATTCCCTCCTCAATGGACCATACCAGTGAAGGACAACCTTTAGAGCAAGTAAGTACCATAAAGATTTTTCTACAATCTCGTGTTAATCTATTGAATGATCTACCATCTGTTAAGGTCTTACAAAATCTGCAAAAATATGCAACACAGAGGTAGAAGGGAAGTTAGAACACAAAAAAATCAATCATATCCATACAAGAAGAAGGACAAGCAGAGAATTCAGACTAAATGCTAACATTGGGTATTTCAAAATGGGAGATATTATACTGGACTTAGGCTCTGAAGTAAAATTTCTTACCTAAGAAGACATGGCAGTGTATGGGAGAACCCACACTAGGCTATTCACCTGTCCAGTTGTTAAGAACCAAATATCGAAATAACATTAAAAAACCTTAGAATAAGTACTCAATGCCTTGAAAAAGATATAATTTCAGATAATAAGCCTCTTCGAGGGGGAAACCTCCTCATACACCACATAAATTTCCAAATACAAGATGATTCCAAATGAAAAAGGTCTCCTTGGTACATACAGGAGACTAGGAAATACACTTACAACTAATGGACCCAAGCCGACATAAAAAACATAACATTACTAATGTAATATCCCCCAATTAAGGGGTAATGTTCCACTATTTAGGGCTTAACATGCCCCTCCCCTTCAGAAAAGTGTTGTCTGCAACGCTTGAGTAATTATTGATGCTTATGTATAAAAGACTCATCTTCCCAAGTGGAACCTTTAGTAGGTATTTTCCTCCACTTAATGAGATACTTTATGACCCAAATACTCTACCTCCTTCATCCCAAAGAAACATTTGGATGGTTTGGCATATAATTGTTGCTCCTTTAGTAGTTGTATCACCTTTTCAACTTGTTGCACATGATCCTCCCAAGACTTGATATAGATCAGTATATCATCAAAAAGTACTAACACCATTTTTCGAAGGAAGGGCTTGAAAATGGAATTCATCAACCCTTGGAATGTGGAAGGTGCATTCGTAAGGCCAAAAGACATGACCAAAAATTCATAATGGCCTTCATGAGTTTAGAATGATGTTTTTGGGATATATGCTTCCTTCATTCTAATCTGATGATACGTTGAACGAAGATCCAACTTTGTGAAATAGATTTCTCTATGTAGTTCATCTAACAATTCATCAATGACAAGAATGGGAAACTTATATTTAATAGTGATCTTGTTTATATCTCTATAATCTGGACACATATGCCATGAACCCTCTTTCTTGAGTACCATTACCACCGGTGTAGACTAAGAACTTTGGCTAGGTATAATAATTCCAGCCTCTAACATTTCTTCAACCATATGCTCAATTTCACTCTTCTGGGCATAAGGGTATCTGTAAGGCCCGATTTTAGGAGGAACACTCCTAGGAATTAGGTGAATAACATGATCATGATTTCAAGTGGGTGGAATACCTTTGGGAATATCTTCAAATACTTTGGAATTCTTATCAATGATCCTTTGGAGATTTAGGGGAATATATGGCTTAGATGTTTGAACATCTAGTGAGCATAGTTGTACAATTACACCCTGATGCTCCTTTTTCAATAATATTTTCATGCCATTATAGATTATCACCTTAATGGGTTTCCCTGTGATACCCCTTAACTCAATTTATTTTCCTTCTAATGAAAATTTCATGAAAATTTCTTGAAAATGAAAAGCCATTGTTCCCAATTATTGTAACCATTGGAATTCTAGTACGACATCAACACCACCCATGGGCATAACAATCATTGGAATATTAATTACATATTCCCCATAATAAGATTGATTTTATTGCATTTTCCTGAGCAATTGATAGTTCCTCCATATGCAATCATTACTTGAAACTCTGGCGTTGGATATGTAAAACAATTGAGAGCTCTGGCTAATTTATAGTGAATGACATTATGAGTACTACCAGAATCAATTAGGACTATTGCGTTTTTCTTTTTGATATATCCTTCGATATTGAGGGTTTGAGGAGTGCTAATTACAACCAATTCATTACATGATATCTTGGGAGTCAACTCTTCAGAAGAAATATCTTCTATGTTTTCATCTTGAGATGGTTCTTGTTCTTGTTCCTCTTCACAATCTATGTAGAATAATTTATTCTCACCACAGTTATGTCCCTTACTATACTTGCTGTCACAATTAAAGCATAAACCTTTTGCTTTTCTTTCCTCAAATTGTTGTGGTGTCAACCTTGTAGGTTGAGGTGTTTTAGAAGAAGGAACATTATTCTCTTGATAGATGTTAGGAGTGGTCCTTCTAGTACCCATAGCCATATTTTTACTTTCAACATTTCTCGCCACCCTGAATGCATTCTCCAATGATTTGGGTTCCCAAAGGAGAACCTCATGTTGAATGTTATCCTTTAAAGTTCCTATGAATACATCAATCAAGTGATCATCTGGAATATACGATACCTTTATATTCAATATTTGGAAGTTATCAATGTGCTCCACAACTAAACCCTTTTGCTTGAGATTTATCAGTTGGCTAAAGAAGGTATTGCTCCTTGTATCCTCATAGTGTGATATCATTTCTTTCGTGAAAATTTTCCAAGAGACAAGTGATTTTCTAGAACAAAGCCATAGATACCACACAAATTGATTGGGTTCTAAATATAAAGAAGCAATTCGTACCTTTTGTGTATGTGGCACATCATGTAGATCAAATAACTTCTCCATCTGAAGTATCCATGTGATTGGATCCTTGCCATCAAACTTCCTCATATCGATCTTAGGAAAGTGGTTGGTCTTCAACCCAAAGTTGGAGTTTCTCTAGTCTTGATTCCTCTTCCTTGTGTCCTCATCATGAATTTCATGGGATACATTTTCACTTTTAGGTGGCCTTTCTATCAAGAAAATTTTCAATCCTTCCATGATATCCCTTTTTAAACCATCCATCTTAGTATCGATTATTTCCTTCAACTTAGCTTCAGTTGAATCCATCATCCCTTGTAGTTCATCTTTTGTTACTGTATTCTTTTGTAAATAACTTATTATCCTGTGCATTTATTCACCTTCATCAAGAGTCCAAGTAGGACTATCTAGAGGCTTATTTGGTGTAGAAGTTCCCTTTTTTGGTGGCATGTTGGCCAAGTATCACTTTTAAACCTTGATTTTGAGGTAGTTTTTCTAGACGATCTTTATTCTGCTATATCTCTAAAATTTCATCCCTTCTGTGTCTGAAAATCCATTTTTGTAGTTCTCTGATACATCTTCTCTGTAATGCCATAGGTTTGATCAAATTTGGATGTGCCAAGTGGAAGTTATGGTAACTTCCCCACACCTTGCTGATTTTTGTCCCTTCTAGGAAAGCGTACTTGTAAAGCGTGCCAGGAGCACAATATCTGATATTTTATTCGAAAAATCTTACCATAAATACTACAGACTATCCAATGCAACTCATACCACTTAATTTGGATACTGACTGAAGAAGATATCACTGTTTTACTTGGAAGACCTATTTGAGACTAGTTAATATGACTATTCAGATACTCTATCTTACACAGGGTGTATCTAAAAAAATAGGATGACCCAAAATATGAAATGTTTATCATAGATACCTTAATAATTTCTATGAATATCCTTTCGGTTTCAGGGCATGAAACGTTACATAAAATATTTTATAGCAAAAATTCCGCAATGACTAAATTCAATATGATTCGAGAACCCTATCTTACACATGATACATATCCGAAAGTGTATGGATCAAGAGATGAAATTTGAACGCCAAGTACCTTGATCCATATACTAAATATCCTCCAAGGGGTTCCTTCTTAAAATTTGTAGAGAAAAAGTTATAGCAAAAATTCCAAGATGTCTCAGATGCAACAACGAAACCCCAAGACCTTGAGCTCTGATACCAAATGTTAAGAACCAAATATCAAAATAGCATAAAAAAACCTCAGAATAAGTACTCAACACCTTGAAAAAGAGATAATTTCAGATAATAAGCCTCTTCGAGGGGGCAACCTCCTTATACACCACATAAATTTCCAAATACAAGATGATTCCAAATGAAAAGGTCTCCTTGGTATATATAGGAGACTAGGAGGTACAATTACAACTAATGGACCCAAGATGACATAAATAAAATAACATTACTAAAGTAATATGCCCCAATTAAGGGGTAATGTGACACTATTTAGGGCTTAACAACATTTGAAACTAGCAAAACAACAGAGAGTGTTACCAATTGGAAGGCTTAAAGGTGTGACAATAGATTTGGATGGAGTGCACACTATGGTAGATTTTGAAGTAATAGAAGTAGTATATGGCACAACACCTTACCAAACATTGCTTGGATTGGATTGAGAATTTGATAACCAGGCTATAATCAACCCAAAGACAATAAAAATGACCATTGAATCAAGCGACTATAGAGTCATTGCACCATTGGATCCTTCAGAAGGATAAAGGCTTGTAGAGGCCACTTGTTTGGGTCTGGAAGAAACAAACTAGTTGTACAGAACCATCGTGCAATAAGAGGATTATTTTAACCCAACTATATACAGGGTACTCAATTGGAGAAGCATTACATCATGTGCTTTCGACTCAGATACATGTTTGGAGAATTGGCAACAACGATTACATGAAGTTTCCACAAGGAGGTGTGCAAGAATAGATCACACAATAAGATGGGTTGGTATAGAGATAAGAGAACCGCCCAATTTTCATGGGATAAATGAATTAGAGGAATTCCTAACAAAATATGAAGAGGAAGTGTTATAAAATCATAGGCTCTTAGCCCTAGATAGTGCACTCAATGAAACACCTGCAATATGGTGGGGTGCGCACAAAGAAACAATTCAGGACTGGTATCAATGTAAACAACTACTGCGCATTAGATTTGGCGCAGAACCGAGGAGCAATAGAGTCCAAAAGTATGATGGGAAGGGCACATCAGTTGAACACTTGGAGAAGTGCAGAACACAGTGGAGGATGACACCACTAGAGGAATGGCCTCATCACTTTATCCATACATTGGAAGGGATCCCAAGGAACTAGTACATAGACCATGAGATGTGCATAGGCACTATAAAATGGGCATGATTACAATAGAATTTTGTAGTAACTTTCTCATTTGAGCACGAGAATCCCAACATTGATTCAACACTGAAGATGATACATGGAGTGATATTTATTGATGAACCAGATGTTGAAATCATAACATAATATCAACAACATAACATACAGACAGTCAAATACTTACTCTCATGCTATCATGTTGAAGAGGAAGCACTAGATGAAGATGACCCACACAACATTCATATTACAGAGATTGAAGGAGAGAGAGAGAGGTGAAAGGTCCATGTATGGAGTCAGAAATATTTGCTGCACAAATTAAAGTTAAGAAAGTCACATTGGGACGAATGATAATCCTAAAATGGCAAGTATTGGAGACTATTGGGATGAGCAAACATTAGAAAGAATAACATAGTTACTGCACGAATACAATGAACTATTTCCAACAACCTTTACAGAGATGAAAGACATATCAGGGAAGATAGGGGAGATGAATATACCCCTCAAACCTGAGGCTAGAGCTATCAGGAAAAAACCCCACAGACTGAATCCAGTGTATAAGAAGAAAGTGAAAGTAGAAATTGAACGAATGTTGGAAGTTGGTATCATAGAACTAGTAGAGGAATCTGAATGGATTAGTCCTATGGTATTCCAAGAAAAGAAGAAAGGTGGGATAAGGATTTGTGTAGATCTAAGGAAAATAAATGATGCTTGCTTATATGACCCTTTCCCTACCCATTTTACAGATGAAGTCTTAGAGAATGTGGGAGGCCAGGAAGCATACTCATTTACAGATGGATTCTCAGGTTACCATTAGATCAAAATAGCTCCAGAGGACATGCATAAGACTACTTTTGCTACAGAATGGGGATCCTACCAATATACAGTCATGCCATTTAGGCTGAAGAATGCACCAACCATATTTTCAAGAGTAGTCATAGCTGCCTTTAAGGAATTCATACCTCAGTTTATATAAGTATATCTGGATGACTGGACTGTATATAGTTTGTTAAAGGACCATGTAGAAGTGTTAAGACTCATGTTGGAAAGATTCAAACAATGTCAGATATCATTAATCATCAAGAAATGCATTTTTGGCACACCTTTTGAGATATTGTTGGGACATATAATGTGTAAACAAGGTTTACTAGTTAACCCTGCTAAGATTGCAGTCATTGTAAATTTATTGCCACCAAAGTCAGTGCGCTAGTTAAGAGAAACACTGGGATATACAGGCTATTACAAGAAGTTTATAAAGGGCTATGCACAGATTATTGCACCAATGGAAAAACTGTTAAAGAAGGACAACATATTTCAATGGAATGAGGATTGTCAACAAGGATTGGACACTCTAAAGGAAAAGATGGTGAAAACACCTATATTAGTATTTCCATATTGGGAAAAGACATTTCATGTGCACGTAGATGCATCAACTATAACACTTGGAGCAATTCCAACGCAATGAGGAGTAGGGGACTTAGAACATCCTATAGCCTTTGCAAGCAGAAAGTTGTTAGAATTTGAGCAAAATTACAACACCAAAGAAAGAGAAGGCCTAGCTATGGTGTATGTAGTTCAAAAATTTAGGTACTATTTACTGGGAAAACACTTTAAAATGTTCACAGACCATTCTGCCCTCAAATATCTAGTGAACAAGCCAGTGTTGGTGGGGAGGATCTATAGATGGCTATTATTATTCCAAGAATTCAATTTCGAAGTAATAGTCAAACCAGGGAAGCTGAATGTAGGACCTGATCTCCTGTCAAGGGTAACCAATGGAGAAGAACCTACTAATTTGGAAGACAACTTCCTTGATGCATAGTTATTTTCGGTACATATAGGTGATGAATAATTCACTGATATTATTGAATACTTAAGTACAAGGGTTGTGCCAAAATACTTTAACACCGCACATAAGAAAAACCCAGTAGTCAGAGTTTCATACTATCAACTCATTATAGGTCATTTATACAAGATGGGTACATAGAGTATTTTGAGAAGGTGCATATTAGAACATGAACGACCCAAAATTTTGGCAAAAGCTCAGGAAGGTATAGCTGGAGGACACTATGCAGGAAATGTTGTTGTGCAAAAAGTATTATGCACAGGATTGTGGTGGTCAACAATCCATAAAGATGCCAATGAATATTGCCAGAACTGTGATGTCTGTCAGAGGGTTGGAAAACCCAAAAAAAGGGATGAGATGCCCCTAAGACCACAAGTAACTCTGCAGGTATTTGAAAAATGGGAAATAGACTTTGTGGGACCTATTAATCCACCAAAAAAACAGTGAGGAGGTAGATATATCATTACTGTGATCAAATAGTTAACAAGATGGGTTGAAGCAACACCAGTCAAAGATTGTAGCGTAGAGAAAACAACACACTTCTTGTTTGAGCAAGTGATCAATAGATTTGGATGTCCTAGGATATTGATGAGTGACCAAGGAACTCATTTTATTAATAATACCATTAGGGCTATGACTGAGGAGTTCTAAGTCTATCACCAAAAGAGTACACCATATCATCCTCAGGCAAATGAAACAATAAAATATTTCAATAAGATTTTGGAAAATGCATTGACTAATATTTGCAATGTTAACAGGGATGATTAAGACTTGAAAATACCAGCAGTACTATGGGAATACATGACCACATGCAATAAATTGATAGGATACACACCATTCAGACTGGTGTATGGGTAGGAAGCAATGGTGGCATTATAATTTTTGGTACCTAGTTTGCGCGTAGCAACAATTACTAACATGACAGAATGAGATGCAGTAAAGGAGAGGCTAAGCCAACTAATGGAAATGCAAGAGGACATGATTCTGGTAGGATTTCACTATGAATTACAAAAATCAAGGGACAAAGCCTGACATGAAAAACATATTAAAAATAAGAGCTTTAAGGAGGGATACTTGGTTATTCTCTATGAAAACAAAGTTTTGCAACACCCTGGTAAGTTTATAATGAATTGGCTAGGGCCATATGAAGTAAATACTATCATAGATGAGGGATATGTACAACTAAAGGACTTGGGAGGAACATAATTGAAAGGAATTATCAACGGTAGTTGAATGAAACTGTACAAGGACCGTCGACCTACTAACCCTTAAAAGTTATAACGCAGTAATAAATGAATGTATATAGTGTACTATAGTAGATATTAGGACAAAAAAATGATAAAAATAAATAAAAAGGGGAAAAAGAAGAAAAAAGGAATACACAAATAAGAAAAGAAGTAAAACACAAAAGAGGCAGAAGTTGATTGAACCACATGAAAGTGTGAAAAAAAAAGAAAGTCACGTGCAACAATTACTATGACAACATTAGAGGACAGTGCGCGGGAAAAATTACACTCGACACAAATGCATGCAAAATGTGAAAAACAATTATGATCGGGTTTATAAAGTGCGAAAAGCATGTGTTCGTTCAACACTTAGTGATTTTTTAGCACAGAGCAAGATACAAAGTGCGTGCCCTAGTTAGAACTTTACAAAAAAGCAAGAGAGTGTGTGAATTGTATAGAAGATGACACCACCATAGTTCGACGCTCTAGGCCAGTATGTACAGGTTACTTGACAGGGCCAAAGGTGCAAGGAAAGAATGAGACAACCCAAGAACATGGTCGAGTTGGAAGATGTCACCACTTCGGATAAATAGTTAATCAACTCGACACCGGTTGAAGAGGAAACATCGACAACGCCATAAGGGGAAGTAGGGAAAATTTTCGGGACTCGGAATGGTATCCCAAACCCTAATCTTGAAACTCTCACTAAACCTGATGAAACGACCGATCAATGACAGGGCCATGATGAAGAAGAGGTGTTGGTCGAGGACATCATCGACTGACCAGAATTTGAGAGGGAAGAAGAGGACATAGAAACAACAGAGGCATGCCCATCTACTGTCAGGTAGAAAAGAAAGGCGCAGGATGCCACATACATCGCACTTCTGTATATTCCAGACACAATGGTCACTGTGGCCGATATGATCGGAAAAGTACAAAAACTTAGGTACTTGAACCACAATGTGCGCGATATGACCAAATTCCCAGAATATTCCGAAGAGACATACTTAGAAAACATAGGGGAAATTGGACCCCTAGGTAAACTGATAATGGAGTCCGTGCATTGTATAAAAGGGTTGTATAACTCTGGAATAATGAACCTCTTGGATATACCACACTTCGAGTGTGGTAAAAACGTCGGACTGTACTTCAAACAATTAGTAGACTGGGTACACAACGACATACAACGACATCCTTTGGATGGATAGGCCAATACAACTAGATCTAGCATTGATCACCAAGATCACATGATTACCTACAATTGACGCACAACCAGAGGAGTACTTGGATAAAAAGGTGTGCAAGAAGGAAATCACCGAGCTGGTAAAAGCACAGTTTGGAACCAACAGAGGGAACATGGGCATCATGCTCAAGGACATTAATGACAATGTGACGAGGTTCACCAACAAGATTACAGCTTGCAAGATATTGAGGAAATTCAAAAAAGATAAAGCTCCAACATGATTCATAGCAGTAGCCACGAAGTGCAGGAAAGGAGTGATGTTCAGTTGGGCACCATACTTGCTGAACCGATTTTTGGTTAATTGTAGATATGAATAGTATAATGGAACTGAGTTCCATTAATCTTGGATCATCATTCTTATAGCCTTGGCAGGGTGGAAGGAGCCAAAGTTTTCAGCCTTCCTAGATAGGAAAGTAAAATGTTATGCGGCCAGATATGGGTCCCTATGGCAGGCCAAGGACAATAAAATTCAATAAGAAAATAACACAGTATTTGTGACGTTGTTGGAAGAAATACAATAGTGCACAACCAATGTGTGGCACATTCTTGCGGAGGTGATCCAGGAAACAAAAGGGATAGCCAGGTTCAAGGAATCCAGGC
>JZKD02S1602496.1:137142-165230 GCA_000966675.3 Picea glauca
CACCATACTTGCTGAACCGATTTTTGGTTAATTGTAGATATGAATAGTATAATGGAACTGAGTTCCATTAATCTTGGATCATCATTCTTATAGCCTTGGCAGGGTGGAAGGAGCCCAAGTTTTCAGCCTTCCTAGATCGGAAAGTACAATGTTATGCGGTCAGATATGGGTCCCTATGGCAGGCCAAGGACAATAAAATTCAATAAGAAAATAACACAGTATTTGTGACGTTGTTGGAAGAAAGACAAGAGTGCACAACCAATGTGTGGCACGTTCTTGCGGAGGTGATCCAGGAAACAAAAGGGATAGCCAGGTTCAAGGAATCCAGGCATCACAGGTGGAACCAGGCCACAAGGGATCCAAAGAAGGCATGGCTGGAGATGCAATATCGCATCACCAAGGAAGGATTTGACTGGATAATTAGAGACTGACCAACGCAGTGGAAGCTTCCAATAGTAAAACCAACAACAAATCCACCTGTGACACAATCCACCAAGCTCAAGGAAAAAGCTGAAGCAGGTTCCTCAGGAAAAACAAACAGCCCAACCGAAAATACTATAAAGGCTGCAACACAGAATCAACTGTTAGGGAGCAACATAGTGCCTAAAATACCAAGGAGGATAGCAACAACGACAAGGACATACATCCAACAAAAGACCACAATGGGGGATACATCACAGGTTGGTGGAGAAAGGGTATATGTTACAACAAATGGGGTACATCCCCCACATACAAAAAGGAAGTCAGTGCAAGTAGTAGATGTGCACAAAAAGAGAAAGTATGTCACTAAAGACCTAGTCATCACCTTAAAAGAGGATGATGTCGAGTTAGTCACGAACAAGGTATAAGACAGGGGGGAAGAGGTGGTCCATGTTGTAGAGGCACAAAGAGAAGAGATCATGGCCAGGATCATAAAAGTCCATGAAACTCTACAATAAGTACGGAGTCAAGCGGTACCATCGGCCACAATGCAGTGACACGAAAAGACACAGTGACCCCCTGAGCAGAAACAAGGAGAGGAGACAATACAGTTGGTAGTACAAGGCAGGGAGACATTCAAAGTCACTTGTCAAATGATTAGAATGGATCATGAGATTTCACAAAAACCCATGTGGGAAGTTCAACAATTTGAAGTTGTCATGGCGCATATACCCACCAAGGCACTATATGGACTCCAGGCTAGCATAATGCAAGAAGTGAAATCCAGAGCCTGCGTAGATGTGACTAACTTGAAGGTGGGTAGGGGAGTCGTTGAAATGTTACAAATCACATGTGACCAAATGATGTCGGAGAAAGAGGAGGAGAAAGAACACAGGGATAAGCTAGAGCAGGGGCTAATAGTAGTATATGATAACATCCCAGACAACGCAAAAGCACCAAAGAGGAGAGAAGAGGAGAATATAAAAATTATTTCACAAACAATTGAGGGATATAGGTAGGAAATTGAGGAGCTCAAAGAAAAAAATAATCCTATGACTCCTCCGAAGGTTTGAGAATAGAGGGAACAACAATCCACAATCCAGATAGCGGAGATGGCAAAAGAAGTGAGGAAAGTCGTAGAGTTTTTTGATAGAACCGCGCATATTTGGACCATTTTAGAAGAAGATGAAAAGGTCCAACAATGGGACCAACAAGAGGAGAAAATCGACGCTTCCATACAGGAGCTAAAGCAATGACATAAAACAATGAGTATTACAGAGCACTTGAAGGGCACATAGAAATGAAAATTTTGTAGACAGAGTTAAATATAGCGCAGGAAAATAAGTAAGAAAGACAAACCCAATTGGAACCCCTCCAGGAACAAGTAGCACAAATGATTTCATAGTTGGAGGAAGAGAAGACGAGTATGGCACATGTATAGTTAGAGGGTGCAACATTACTACATGAAGAGATAACAACGCAGATAGTCGAGGCGCTAACAGACAAAGCTGCGTAGATGAGGACAAAAGGAAAGGAACTAGTAGAGAAGTTCCACAATTTGGAAAATGTGGTACAGGGAGCACGCACCACCTGAGTGGCTCAAGACGAGCCACATATCAGTGTTAGGGGCATGTTGGGAACATGCCTATTTTGAGAAGGAAGTCTATTTTGAGCACATGCCTATTTTTGGAGAAGGACGTGTTTTGGGGAAAGACCTATTTTTGGAAAGGAAGACCTAATTTTGGAGCACGTGCAACAGGTGGTAAGAAAGAAACATGCAGAAAAAGAAGGAAAAGTAGCATGCAGGAGGAAAAATAACATGGCACGTAGGCAGACAAGCTTAACCGTGATAGGGTTAGGGTTTTTGATAAGAATTGTAATGACTATAATCCTATAAAATAGTATAAATAAGGGCCTAGGAGGTCTAGGAGGGGGGGATGTTAGTTAAGGATAAGGAGGTGTATATGTGAGATAGAGAGATATCATATCATAACAGAGAGAGTTGATTATCATGATTTTGTGGGATTGTTGATTGTAATAAGTTTGTAGAAGAGCCACATAAGGTAGTATTTGAGGGTTAGGTCACAGGCTGAGGATCCTGGTGTTATCTAGTCCACCTCACATAGGGTTCTTACCCTCAATATTGATTGTATTACTGAAGATGTAATGCACGTAGCACAATATTTTGTAGCAAAATAAATAAAAGAGCAGAGAAGCCAGATCTTTGTGGATGTAGCCCCAGGAGGGGGTGAACCACGATAAACCTTGTGTTCTATGTGATTGTTAATAATTGTTTACTTTCTATTAATGATTAGCTTATGACTAAATGGTTAAACTAGCTATATCAACATGCATGCATAGGGTTAAATATGAATAAACCATAGTAGTACTTGAACAATTAACAAGGATAATGCATAAATAAGTAAGAACACAATCCCAGATCCCCATTCATTCCTAGACTGCAAACACCTGAGTATTGTGGTCACCCATTAAATCTATCTCGGGTGAGACTACGCTGTGCACCCTGTGCACAACGTTGCTTTCTGGTGTACCAGGATGGCTGATAGTTTTTGAGGGTTTTGTTGGAAACCTGTTGAGATCCGAACCTGGGTTAGCCCAAGAAGAAGTAAGAGAGAAACCAACCAATAGAAGGGTTTGTGCACCCATTTGTATTTTGAGAAGAAGTAAGCTTGTAGAGGCATTGCCAATGTGTACTTGTAAGTTTTCTAAGAATTAATGGAAAGACATGTTGAACTAGTTTCATGAGGTTTAAAATTTTTTTTGTGCATTTAATTCGTTGTTCTTTAAAGTTGTTAATCTTGATAGCTTTAGAGCTTGTAGTGCTCTATTTTTATTATTAGTGTGTTTCATGTGGGTTTGTGTTTTTGTAGGAGAATTAAAGTGTGAATCATAGGGCCTGTTGTGTCCTTGTTGTGTCTTTGTGTGGTGTGTACAATGAATAAAATTTAATACTATGCAGGGGATTTGGGACCCAATTTTCGACATCAGAGCATTGACTATCCTAATAGTTTCTTCAGAATTGTTGTTTCATAATTGCAAGAAAGAATGCATGTGATATTTGAGATCTCTTCATTGGAGTTCTAGCTAAGAAGTCACACTTCAATAACTATTGTCATCACTATAGATAAATACTTTGCCTAATTTAACTGCCATACTTGGTATGGACAAACTAAAGTTCTAAGATCAAGGTCTACAAAATTGCATGAGTTTCTAAAAGAAATTTTGTCTATGATTTGGAATATTGTTTTTTTGTAATTGACCTTATCACATTAGAGTGGATACATACATTAAAGGTTACTTTGAGGCCACAAATACATATTCAATAGTTGTAAATACATGTAGGTATTCATTTCTAAAAGAGTTCAATGCCAATGTAAAAAATACTAAATCTAATGATTATGCTGGTGTTCCATTGTGATTCTTCTCATTGGATGTGGATAATGGATGTGAGTTAACGATGTGATGGGAAATGGTTTGAAATTGTTCTCAAGATGTTTTGTAAATATACCCACCTTCATAATGTAGTTTCTATACTTAAGTATAACAAATAGAGTAGATAGTTTAAAACACATACAAATTATTTTAATTGATTAGATTATGAAATCTCTAGGAAATTGAGAGATAATAATTGATACATCATTTGCTGTTTTTCTCTTACAAAATATACCTCCATATTTGTGCTTATTGTAGCAATGGAAATGAACAATTGAAATCATATATGGTTGATGTGTCAGAATCCAAGCAAACACGAATTTACAACATTTGGAACATTGTTTTAAGTAGACAATCCTTATATACTGATTTTAGATGGTAGGGTAAGAAACTACATAGTTCCATTGTAACCCATAAGAATATCTTAAATGACTCGATGGATTGGAGTGAGAAGTTTGTATATGTATGTAAAGCAACATCAATTTGATATTTAGTGAGGTTGGAGACATTAGTTTCAATGGTTACTTGATGTGTTATTGTCGAGTATCTCATGTTTATATGATCCTATACTATTGCTATGATCTTGTTATATTTTCAAGATTTCTCATGAATGGATAAAATGTCACATAACTACAATAATTTAAAGATGGGAAGGGAAGGTATTTGTTTAAATATTGGATTGGCTTGTTTATGAGAGCTCTTTTTTTCCGTACTCATCTCTCATGTATAGTATTGTTATGGTGATGTTATAGTTTATATGTTTTTAGGAAGGATAAACGACCACAAAACTAACACACTTTTAAGAATCAAATTTTAATTATATTAAATTCTTTTTAACTTTAAGATGTTTTTATACAATTTTGAATTTAAAAAAGCAAGTTAAGATTTTAAAATTATAATTCCAAAACTCTAAATTACACCTATGGCATGCCATATTACAATGTAATATGGCATACCATATTACAATGTAATATGGCATGCCATATTACAATGTAATATGGGATTGCCATATTACAATGTAATATGGGATTGCCATATTTTATTGTACATATACACTTCTTTTAATTGAAAAGGAAGTGTGGTTAGTCAACTTAACTTACGTAAAATAATAGAATATAATAATTCTATTTTCATTCACTAATAGATCAGATAGGATCTATGAGATCAAAAATTACAAAAAATTATATTTATAATTTTGATGTAATTTATATCAAGAATGTGTCCACTTGTAATATATTCATTTTTTTGTGGTGTTCTAAAATATTCTTAATATAAAACATACTTAATATAATTACATTTTTTTTTTAGTAAACTTAACAAATTGTGTAAGCTACTTAAACATTTCTGTCAAATTGAGTGCTTTTCTCTTACTTCTACATAATGATTATGACAAACAACAATTCCCTTTTATTTTTCAAGAAAGTAAAGGGATCTCCTTATTAATTTTGATAACGCCATCTTGATTTGTTTTTGTTTTTCTATATATAATGTTTTTTTATGTCTTGTTTGTCCTTTTGACATTCTCATCATCTTCCTCTCATTGATATCTTTCCATTGATATGATTGGTCTGGTTTGATTTTCTTATATAGTCATGTAAATATTTTATCATTTAGGTGATTGAATTGGTTTTTCATTAGACATTATTATATCACAATAACTTGGTTAATTATTGATAGTAGTTTTAATGTGAATTTCTCATATTCACTTTATTCTGAAACAAGATTATGATGAATATTTTTATCATTCAATAATTAACATGTGATTTTAAAATATGGTTCAATTGGTTGATTAAAATTTGCCAACAATTGAGTGTTTATTAAATCTTATGAAATTAATTTCCTTAAATTTACAAAATATTCCCAAATCTATAAATATAATGTCCAATCTAGTATATTTAGAATAACTGACATCAATTAAATTTGATTTTATTAATTGATTTTGGTTAATTAAGATTTGGAGATCTTGTAGTTTATCTTTAATAGATTTTTGTTATTAATTTAATTTTTTTTTGTTACAAGTGTCTATTACAGATATGTAGTTCAACTAAATATAGTCTCCAAAATATGCCCAAAATAATTCATTTAGTTAAAATTATTCATCTCTACACGACGTAATGCTTGGGCAACATCAAATGGAAAATTCATATCAGTTTCAGGAGACTATCTTCCAACTTTCATTCTGAAGAAACGATGGGGAATTTCTTCAAACGACTGAAAACCCATTTCTGAAACAAGGTCAGTTACCTTATGGTAAAAGGATTTTCCCAGAATCTAAACCGATTGGGAGAAATATTATCAAGAAGGAAGTGGACCAGATTTGTTGTTACTACCAACTAAGAGGAAACAATTTTGTAGGTCACGTTCTGAGCGATCAAAGAGTAATTTCCAGAAACAGTCGAAAGCCCACTTTCATAATGGGTCAATTTACTTTTCATCCAATCCCTTTCCTCAGAAAGCTAATATTTTTGGAGAAATCATATCAGGAAGGAGGCAGAATTTCCCAGATTTACTGTTCTCATGGGAAACAATTTTGCAGATTGATTTCGGGGGTGATAAAAGAGATATTTTCCAAAACGGATGAAAACCCACTTCATAAACATGCTCGTTTACCTTATTCTAAAAGGATTTGTGAAGAGGTTAAACCTTTTGGGAGATATTATACTTTTTTTTTGTGCAAGATCTGTCGAGAATTAGCATTTTGGAAATTTTGTAGCTGATTCTAGTCCAAATTTTGTACTAGATTTACGAGAAAGTTTTGACCGACTCAAAAGGGGATTCGACCTGGGTACAAAATAATGTATAAAAATCTGACTATCCTTGTGTATTGTGGTTTCAGATCTGAAACTTGAGAGGGAAAATTCTGCAGGAAGATACTTTCAATGGAACTATTGTAATAAAGAGATCTTTTATGTAGAATAGGTAGATTTTTGATCTCTGAGAGGAGAGGAATTTGCACTATTGTAAAGCTGCTTCTTGAAAGATTTAAGGACTCAAAGGACTATATCAAATTTTGGATCTAATGATAATAAGTTTTCATTTCTTTACATTGTTGTACTGTATTTGCATACTTATTATTATTTCTTTGATGATTGTTTTCATTTTGGTTTAAATTCTATTTCATTAGTGTACTGACAATTGATATGAGCACTATTGTTGATCTCATTTGTTTTATCTTAGTGAATCCTTTGTTTAAATCTATCTTTGCAAGGCTACACAAGATTTGAATAAAGATTGATTATGATTTCATGTAGATTAGTTTGTAGTGATTAATAACTATTTATTGATCATTTTCAAACTTGTCTTGATTTACTTTATATGGAATTAAAATGAACTATTTCATTAGTTTAATATAAATATCATAATGAATTCATTTTACATAATTGTTTTTGGGTATATACATGAATTTTTTTGATAACTATTTGTCATAATTACTTCATTGTGTGTTTGCTTGAACAACATATGAATCCTTGAACTATTTTAATGATTTACAGGTCCATCTTAACCCCAATTACAATTACAGTCTTTCCCTCTTCTTATTAAATACTCTTTCTCTTGATGGGGAGTAAGGCTATCGTTCCCATGATTAAGATAGGTTTTTCTTTTTTTCACTTGCATCTTAGGATTAATCTGCATTTGCATTTAAATAAAAATTCTTTTCATTCTTTAAGTCTCCTTTCGTAGGAGCAAGCCTTATTGTGGCTAGAATGAGCCCTGATTTCAGTCACCTTAAAGGAATCATCTTTTCCAATGTAATAACATACATGTGATTTCTTTCTCTTCAATTTGTTAATAATAATAATCTACTATCATACACTAACAAGCTGAAGGCCTTGTACATAGACAATTGTACATACAAGATAACTTAGGTTAAATTATTGGTTAGATTAGGATAGTTTTAGCTAAGGGTAATTGGACCCATAAACCCAGTCAAAATCGCCATCCCAAATGAAAAAAGGGTCTAATTGGGACCCTGACCGGGTGATCTCCTTATGATGTTGAATATGGTTAATTCTGGCCATCAACACATACATAAGATAATGTATCATTACATGCTCCTCATTCCCAATTTCCCCTTGTTTGCAAAGTAAAAATATGCATTATTCTATGTGATGCATAGATATTTTCTCTTGCAAACACTATTCACAAGTATAAATTGTATAATTTTTTACTACATGACCAAAAAAAAATTATTCACGACATTTATTGTAAACTAAATACTAGCAAATTTAAGTAATTTTGATGTGTTTTACATGTAGCTATATATTATTAACACAAAATACTAATATATATTATGAATAAACATATATGACTAGTCTATGACTATGTGAATATAATGAGTAATCTTTATTACTTATATATAATTTAATTCTAATAGTACAATTAGTTTAGCATGCTTTATCATGTTAATTGGGATTTTTAATATTGAATTCATTTTTGTAGTATGCTTTAATTTGCCATCCATTTTTCATAACACTACAACAAGTAGTATGCAATGTATATGTTTGTATAGTATAATTATTTATGTACATGAATTCCAATTCCTAGTCCACTTATCTCCCTTGATGCCAACCATGATTAAAAACACTGTTTCTCAAATAATTTGTTGCTTGGAGCTAGTTGAGTTTTTCATTTTGTGTTCAATCAACATCATACTTACAAGTGATTCAACATAATCATATTTTCAAATTTTCTACTTTATATATATTAGATATACTTCCACCTCTCACTCACACAAATACATAATAATAATAATAATTTAATTTTAATTAGGTAACAACCTAGCAAGACATCAAATTGATGTATGAGACCCTTTATTTGTGAGACACACAAATGGATCATTGTCCCACAAATAAAGAGTCTCATACATCAATTTAATTCTAATCATGACCTAATAATGCATCAAATTATGTATGATATATACTTATTTAAAGTATAATAAAATCTTTCAATGTTCCATAAATTATAAAAGAATCTCATATATAAATTTAATGTCTTACTAAACTACACCTTTAAAAATTATATTATACACATACACATATTTCACACTCTTTGCATCATAATATTTATATGATTTTTATGTTTCTCATATCTTTATAAATAATAAAAAGTAAAAGTTTATTTCAAACCCAAAAAATTTAATTCTCCTTAAAATTCTAGTCTTTGATGTCTTCTTAAATATGTTATTATTTACCTTTATATACTTATTTTTTTAAATAAGATTATCATGTGATATGATCTTTTAGGTTTCTCATAACCTTAATACAAGGTAAAAGATTCTCATTCAAAAGATTTTTTTTTTTTTGGTTGAAATTCTAATCTTTGATGTCTTCTTATGCCATTATTTGATTTTATATACATATTGTATTTATTAAGTTGAGTGTTATCTAATAAAATTTAGTTATTTTAATTAAAATATCAATGATATTATGAGTGATGGGATGATTTTGATTTTTTAATTAAACAATTTTAACTTAATTTTGTGATTAATATTAGTATTTTTTAATATTATAAAATAACTTTCTTTAGTAATTTGGCACGATCACTACACATTTTCCATTTTCATTTTCACTTGGAGTAGAGTTCCTTAAGTTGATCCAAACCATGTGATTTTCGCACCATTTTGTCAATTTTGATAAAATTATTTGGAGACTCCAATTTTAGCCGTTGAAGACCTTCCTTGTAGAATGTTGCATGATTGGTCGTTGTTTAATTCAAAGTTTTCTCCATTGTTATTCTTCTCATGTTTCTAAATATATAGGTTGAAGTGGAGGTTTTTGGTTCAATAATATTGGTAGAAGATCATGGTAGCGAGTGTTTTCTGGATGGTAATTTTGAAAACCATACTTCAAAATGAAAATAAAATCAATTTGGTGGAAGCTCAACATATTGTAATTTGGAAACTCCACACGGGATTCACATAACCCCACAAGGGATATGAAAGAGCGGGTGATTGAATTTGTAGCCTCAATTCTCTTCATATCAATTCATACTTGGGAAACCTTCAAAGAAACTATCTCCTTGGTACAAAACCATAATAAAAACTATATATATTTCCATCAATCATGTTACTATGTTGAATAATTAGAGTTGTGTTTCAAATATTTTATTTGAAAATGTTATTAGGAATCTTTCCATACAAGATAGAAATGAACTTGACATTTATTTCATCAAACTTGGAAGATATAAAGAAAGGTAGACCTTCATAATAGGGAAAGATACAAAATTTAAGAAGGAAGAAAATTGGGTTGGGATGGCTTCTAGTATACTTCCTGACATTTATTTCATCAAACTTGGAAGATATAAAGAAAGGTAGACCTTCATAATAGGGAAAGATACAAAATTTAAGAAGGAAGAAAATTGGGTTGGGATGGCTTCTAGTATACTTCCTTTTGGAGAGCCTTTATACAAGAGTTATTTTGTACATGGATATACTATGGTAGTGGGAAATGTCATTTTAGTTGATTAAGATAGGTTTGATGACTTTCTTTTCATAAGATCCGTGGAGTATATGTTTGAGAAATTTGATAGAACAAAATTATCCAAGGAAGGATTCTTGAAAGTGGAGAATTTTAGATAGTTCTTGGAAATGTAGAAAAATGTAAGGGATGTATTTTTAACAAAACAATGTGTTGATGTTGAGCTGAATTGTGTGAAAAAGGTCTATGACTATTGATATCAAATGACAACCTTCTAGGGCTATTAATATAGGAAATAAAATATTTTCGTGGAAGAAATTGATAGGGTTCAATATTAGGAATTGGAGAATAAGCAATTGCATAATGGATACTTCTGCAAGTCTATATATTGAATTGATAAGGGTAAATTTTTCATTCTCCCCTTTGGTAATTAAGGCCCGAGGACTAGTCAAAGTCATGCTAATGGAAAATAGAAAAAACAAGGAATTTGATGTTTTTACAAGGATGGATTTACTTATAAAGGAGAGTCCACTACCTTGTTTATATATATATATATATATATATATATATATATATATATATATATATATACATTGCCATTATATCACTAGGAGAAGAAAAGAAAATAGAAAAATTCAAAGTAGGTAGAAACAAATGAGTTATAACCTATAACCTATGCAATTTGCCAAATTTTAAATTAAAAATCATAAATGGCTTAAATAAATGTAAATTGAAGTCAACAAAGTTATACTCAAAATCTTTTTAGGCCTAAACAAGTTGGGTTTGAGAAGGTCTACACTATTGACATAAGGGAGGCATTTGCCAAATTTTATCCCCAACTTTTGTTTTATATTGTTCATCATTTTGTCCAAGAAACTTTTATATCTCTATCTTTCACTTGTCTTAAAAGGTCACAGTACACAATTATCGAACAAGAAAAAATTCATTTGGATTGATGATTATGGAATGTAACACAATACCGAAAGAAAATTTAAGAGTAACCTTGTAGATTCTTCTAGAATGGAAGCTGTTAGTTTTTGGGTTACTGTTAAAGTGTTTACACCATGTTTGGGGGTGCTTCATAAGATTTGATGTACATGGTGTCTGCTCACCCCCTAGATGCTGTTGGAAAGTTAGTTGTCATTGATGTCAACTCTAGAAGAAGTCTAGAAGCATTGATGTAACCCACAAAGGATGCATGTTAACCCCAAAATAAGCATCTATAAGTAATGGGTGTATTTCAAGAAGTATCCAAAGTGGTCCCCTTATGGTGTAGATTTAATCATGGCCCTCACAGGAAGATGCTTTGAAGAAGTCTACAAGAAACCCAGAGGTGTGGACATGATGCCCGAAGTTGACTGAGGAAAATGAGGTTGAGGAATAATTCAAGTGTATACAAAACCATCATATATGGATAGTCCTCATCATGCCGTTTCCAACAGTAGGTGATACACCATGTGGTTCTTAACGATTGAGGAGTTATGCCCTATTGAAGTTGGAAGCCCCGAAGAATGGTTAAGAAGCCCCCAAACAGTTACAAGTCTTAATTAAAGGGTAAAGTGGCTGTAACAAGAAAGTAAAGTTTGATCCTAGAATTAAAGAAAAAAGTTTATTTGTAAAAGTATAAATACAACATAAGAAGTCACTCATATTAGATACACAAATTTAATGATTATATATCTGTCAAGTGATCTTTTGGTAAATATTTTCGTAACATTTCTGAGGCAAAGTTTTGGTAGCGAAGGTTTGGTAGCCAAAACTTTTGGTAGCAAAGTTTTGGCCGGGAAGTTTGAGTAAAGGTATGTCTTTTATGTGTTATTTTGAGGCTTGTTTCATGGATGATATGGCACATGCTTAAGGCATGTATTAGAGGCCCTTTATGGTACATGGTTGCATATGGTTGAAGTTCATATCTTGGTGATATTCATACATGCTTGATACATGCTCTTGGTATTTAGTTTATGGATATTATGGTTCATTATTAGAGGAACATATTTGTGATATTGACATATATTTGACGTATACACTTGTTATATGGTGGCATATGTATGGGACACATTCTTTGGTACTTGGTTGAGGCACTTCATTGATGATATCTTATGGTACATGGTGTATGGCATGATTGAGACATATCATGATTGATATGGTACATGGTTGAGGCACTTGTTATGGTACATATCTTGGTACATGGTTAATGCATGGTAAAGGTTTTGGTACATGGTTGATGCATGGTATCATACAGGTTTTGGTACATGGTTGATGCATGATATGGTATAGGTTTGGGACATGGTGGTTGCATTGTATGATACATGTGTTGATACATGATTGATGCTCTTGTACATGGTTGGTGCTTTGATACATGGTACATGTTTTTGACATGTGCTTGCGACATATGGTTGGATGCATACCATCGATGTTTTGGTACATGGTTGAGACAGATATATTGTGATGGTATGTTGGTTATATTGGTACATGCTTGGTGCACATTTGGCACATGACTAGAGGCATGGTTTCGTAATGCTGGACATCTAGTTGAGATATGTTCTTGGTGATCTTGGCATATGGTCTATGTGAGTGGTGATAGGTTGATGATGGTATATTGGCAGTGACAGGTTGATGATGGTATGTTAGTGACAGTGACTGTGACATGTTGATGTGATATGTTGACAGTGACAGGTTGTCATGACAGTGACAGTAATAGGTTGATTGATATCTCAATGAAAATATTAGCGGTAGTGACAGGTTGAGTCTAAAATTATATTTCAGGGTGACAGGACGAGGTAAGGAAAGGGGGTCGCAGCCTCCTTCCAGTTGGACCCTGAGAATACATGTAGGTGGCGATTTATTTAGGTTAGAGCCTGTAAATCAGGGGGTCGTAGCCTCCTTCTAGTTGGAGTCAGAGAATACATGGATTTGGAGCTTTCTTTAGGTTGGAGCATGTAAACTAGGTAGTTGGAGCCTCCTTCTAGTTGTAGTTGGTAAATCAGGGAGCTTACTTTAGGTTGGAGCTTGTAAATAGTGTGTTGGAGCCTCCTTTAAGTTGGTGTTGGAGAATTGGGAATTTGGTGCTTCCAATGAATGTATTCTATTTATATATAAGAAATCATTTTGTGGTTTTATCCCATTTGGGTTTCCACTTAAATTCGGGTGTACTATGCATTTGATGTGATATTGTTGAATGGTACTACTTATGATTATATGCTCATGATATATTGAATGCAATAATAAATAATATACCGATGATAAATTTGAAGTTTATATATTGTGATTGAAAGTGGTAAAAAGTGCTCATACCGATTCACCCTCCCCTCTCAGTAATTCAACAATTGGAATCAGATCAGGGCCTTCAAGAAATCAGTCTAATCACTGGAACGTAGATCATGGAAAGCAACAATTTGTATAAGATTGGAATACCACAATTTGATGGTCAAAATGGTGAGAGATATGAAATGTGGAGCAACATGATGAATTTATTCTTACAAGCACATGGTTATGATGTTTGGCAATAAGTTGTTACAAGATACATCGCTACAAAGAAACTAAAGATTGCATCCAAGAAGTAATTGAAAAGAAATAACAAAATATCAATGGATTTCATTTTGGAAGTATTATGTGATTCAACTAAAGTCAAAGTGGGACAATGTTAATCAACCAAAGAAATTTGGGATAAGCTACACAATGCATATTTTGAAGAATCTCCCATCACAAAACCAGATAATGCTATAGAAGATGCATGAACATAACAAGAAGAAAGATGCTCATCATGTTAAGCAGATTCAAAAGAAGAATATTGTGAAGAATGCATAGTAGATATTGAAGCAGAATTAATCAACACTTTAGATGAACTAACGAAAGAAATAAAGAAAAAACAAGTCTCTTGAGGAACAATTAGTCAAGCAAAAGAAGGTCTCTCAAGAAAGTTCCAAATAATCCCAGTAGGTCATCATAAATCTAAAAGCTCAGTTGGAAGAAGCCAAAGTGATTAAAGAAACTCTCAAGATTCAGTTGGAAGAAAAACAATGTTTGGAAGCTGAAATGATAGCACAAAGAAAGGAAACAAAGAAGAGAGAAAAGATTATGACAATCCATCTCAAGGAAATAACAAAGGACTTAAATAAGCTTGAAGCAAAATTCTATCAACAAGAAAGAAGACTTGAAGAATAAATCATCACTTTGAAGACCCAACTTGAAGAAGAAAAAAGAAAGGTACAAGTCACGAAGATCCAAATGATGAAGAAAGAAGAAGAGTGTGAAAAGCTTGAAGAAGAAGTTGTCACCTTAAGAGTTAAAGTCGTTATGATCAACAAGAACGTTGAAGAAGGAAGTTCCACACCATCAATGAAGAAGGTTGAAGAGAAATGTTATATATTACTAGTAAAGGAAAATGAAGAGAAGGCTAAGAGTTATGCAGAAGTCATCAAAGGCTCGATCAAGAAGGAAGAATGCAATCCCTCAAAGCAGAACATTCCAGAAATGAAGAAGACTTAAGAAGAGGATTGGAGAAGAGACAAATATCACATAAGACCATCCAACTTTAGGTATCAAGGAAGCTTCAATCATTGTGAAGGAAACAACAGAAGAGAAGATCGTGATCAACCAAGGCATGAATAAAAAAGGAATACATCACAAAGAAGATCATTCACTTCCAAGTATCAAAGTTTCTTTTATGGTAATTGTTTTAATTATACTAACTTTGGACATAAAGATGTGGATTGCAGAGCATATGGAAGAAATGTTCAAGCAAGAGATGCTTATGTGACCCCACACAAAATTGAATGTTACATTTGCCACAACTATGTACACATAGCCCATGATTATAGAAGTGTGATAAAGCTCTCCATCAAAGAAAGCACTGATATCAGTTACAAGAAAGTTTGGAAAAGAAAGCAAGGACAAGAAGAATAGGTGAATGAAAAGAAGGTGAAAGAAGAACAGGTGAATGAAGAAATTCCAGAGATCATACTCTCAGGATTTGCAGTAGTGCGAGATCATGATGAATCTACAGGCAAAGAGCAAGATTTCAGAATTCAGGAAGATGATGAAGAAGAAGATGTTAGAATTTAGAGAATAGAAAAAGAAGATTACTCCGCATTAGGGTGAATTCCTCCACCTTTATGAGCCATAAGGCTTGGAGACTCCCAACAATGTGAATATTGAAGAGGGGAGTCTAAGAAACAACTCTACAAATCAAAGAACTATCTTTCGAGCAATATGAAATGTTTGTAGATTTTGAAATGACATAAGTGCATAATGTATTGTAATAGTTTGATTGTTTAAGGAGAAACTTTTGGAACATATACCTATGTAGGTATTAGCTAGTAGTTAAACATGCATAGGTTCATGATTGTATTCCATGCATGTATTCAAGAAGGGATATATTTAGTACAGGTTCTTCCAGGAATGTAGAGTTTGATTTGCAGATTGGGAAGACAACTTGAGAAACAAAAATACAAAAAGGTCTTTAGAAGAGTAAAGTGACAGATGGGTCAACATTGTTTACATTTGAGCAGGAAAATCATGGATGAAATCATATTGACAAGTGGAATCAGTTGGTCACAAGAAGAAAAATAGTGAAAGGCACAATAAGACAAGGGAATAGAAGCCATCAACAAAAGATAAATCATCATAGGGAAATTGTTTAAAAGTATGGTCAATCAACATGAAAATCTATGAAGATCTAAAGTCAAGAAACTTTAAATTCTTTTTATATATGTTAGGGAATTACAAGAGGAAGCATCAATGGACAAGAAACACTAGAAGAGAGGAAAGAAAGCATGTACATGAAGCCCCACACTAATCTACAAAACATCTTGCAAAAGAAGACAGGGGGAGAGAAATCATCAGAGGAAGTTATGTTAAGAACCAGATATCAAAATAGCATAAAAAAACCTTAGAATAAGTACTTAACGCCTTGAAAAAGAGAAAATTTAAGATAATAAGCCTCTTTGAGGGGGGAAACCTCCTTATACACCACATAAATTTCCAAATACAAGATGATTCCAAATGAAAAGGTATCCTTGGTATATATAGGAGACTAGGAGGTACAATTACAACTAATGGACCCAAGCCGGCATAAATAAATAACATTACTAATGTAATATTCCCCAATTAAGGGGTAATGTGCCACTCTTTAGGGCTTAACATGCCCCTCCCTTTCAGACAAGTGTTGTCCACAATGCTTAATTAATTCTGGATGCTTCTATATAAAAGACTCAACTTCCCAAGTGGAATCTTCAACAGGTAGTTTCCTGCACTTAATGAGATACTCTGAAATGGATCTATTCCTCATTTGGCGAATTCTTGTGTCAGTGATAGCTTTAGGATCCAATATGATTTTTCCTTCCTCGTCAATTTCTAGAAATATAATTTGAACTGGGATCTTGTCACCTATAACCTTCTTTAAGCATGAAACATGGAAAATTGGGTGTACTCACGAAGATGCAGGTAACTCAAATTTGTATGCCATAGTACCAATCTTTTGCAACACCTTATAAGGGACATAATACTTTGGTGATAATTTATTATCCTTCTTAGCTTGCTTGAGGGACATCTGTTTGTATCGTTGTAGTCTTAAAAATACCCAATCCCCTACTTCAAAACTTCTTTCATTACGATTCTGATCTACTTGTTGTTTCATGTGATTCTGTGCCATGGTTAGGTTGTCCTTTAAGAGTTGTAGAAATTGTTGTTGATGCTTGATGCGATCTTCCACTGATTGAACCTTAGATTTTACTTTTCCAGAAGAAGTGATGGAAGATGGGTGCTATCTGTTAGCACATAGAATTGTAGGGGTAAAAAAGAACCACTTTGGTTTTGTTTTTGAATCACACCTTTGATCCTTACATCATTACTGTGACATGTCACTTCTCAGTTGTATAAAAGGTTCTATTTTTCATCATCCATCTGTTTAAATTTCAAGTTAAAGATAATTGTATGTGCTACCAACTCACTAGGAGAGTTCATAGCGTACTCAAGTGCTCCATTCATTCATTGCCATCATTACCTTTTTGTCATGCTAAGGGATTTCATTGTTTTCAGAGCCCATTTTTAACAAATGTTCAGGGATCTGGTCTTTGGACATCCTAACAGTATCCTTAAAGCATGAAAATCTTGTTTGAATCAGGCGCTACAAACTGGTGACAGGCGCTGTGAACTTGCTGAAGAAGAGATTTGGAGGTTGGACAACTTGCAGACACCTTTGTGCTAATTCAAAGATGTCAACATCAAGCCTAGATCCACCTGGTACTCCATGAGAGTGTTCATCGTGTTTGAGGGTTGAGAAAGGGATTTTGGCTGGTTTTCGTATTTGCGTTGCGAATTGTGCTATAAACACTCTGTTCTAGGAATGATGAAACTTTCATCTTTTGCATCCTTTCAAATTCAGCCTTAAACGAGTGAATTTTTACCCCTATCCATTTACAATGTGTGGTTGATCATTTGCTGAAGTATGCTTAAATTTGAAAATGCTGTTAATGTTGTTAACCTATTCTTATGTCGATTCAAGACCTATTTAATATGAGTTGTAAGCCATGAATATCAATTTTGATGTCTTTCCTAGTTATATATCAAGATAATGGAGTTTTGCAGCATATATGGACTCCTGACATAAGTTTTGGGGTGTTGAATCTTTGAAAAAGTAAAACAAGCTGCTACAGGAAAGTTTAGAACGTCGACGCTGTGAACTGGTATTTTTGACAGTTTGTAAACAATTAGCACACACCATATGATTGTTTTTCTTTTAACTTTTGAATGCCCATCTGGGTTCCTCAAAAATTTAGTGTGGAGGACAAACATGGTGTTTTTGACTTGCTGACAATAATTCAGCCTAACCCACTTCGTATTTTCGGAGAAAAGATAAAAACATTACCTAGAGGAAAGTTCGCAGCGCATGATGTCACAGGCGCTACGAACTCTAACAATTTGACAAATTCGAGCTATGGGAGGGCTGCCAGCTGCCAGGGAAGGTTCAAATGGTCTCCTAGGAGTTAGTTGGATATGAGGGACATGTGTTCTATATTTGAATCAATCAGGATGAACTATTTCAAGAGGCATTTATCATTATATACAAAATCCCCAAGAAAATGAATTTTTAGGCTTTTGTTGGAATCTTTTGTAACAAGACTCCTAAATGGAGGAGGATCCTATGCAACTCCTTGTTTTGGAACTCCTTAGGGTAGATAAATATTATTCACTATAACTGAAAGGTTTTTTTATTAGAAAATGGTTCAGTCCATGACCCAAGAGAGGCTGGAGAGAGTTGGAGCCATGCAGTTTCTCTGTGTGTGCTCATTGTAAGCCTGAGGTCTTGTTTTGTAAATATTTTTTCCATTGAAGACTCATGAGATTTGTCATATCAGATTGTTATTTCTTTTTTGTTCATATATATTTTCATCTTGCTTGAATATGATTACTGTTGATGTCAGTTTGATTAGCATTACTATGTATGAGATTTCTATGGTAAAGCATTTGCTGCAAAAGTTTATTACATGTTATATTTAAGCATTCACATTCGTTGTTGGAAAGGATTTCCAATCAGTGAAAGTTCATACTAGTGGATGTTATCATTTGAGTAAGGTGTGAGACTGATTTTTTCACTTATATGTTGACCCTTATTTCTTTCATTTATCATCATACAAGCTATTTATCTGATAGACAGATTGATTTCCTTCAATCTACAGAATGTTTATGACTCCATTGCCCAATGGTGCAGCGTATTGATCTTCATTTTTCTTCCCCTTCCATTTTTTTTCTTAGTCTTGCTGATCTACCTACTCAAACCATTTAATCCATTTATATTCTGATGGGTATTGCGATTTCACTTACAACAGTCTAAGTGTGACTCTCAGTGCTAACAATATCCATAGAGTGCTATAAATGGTGTCATTTTTGTTGCAGTATGAAAGGAAGAGTTATACGACCATTATGCCAAGGGTAACCATTTGAACCATTGTGTTTGTTTATCAGAGACAAAGCAATGAAGGTAGCCTTCCATATATTTGTTTACTATCTCGGTTTCTCCATCACATTGAGGATGATAAGAAGAGATATGATCCAATTGAGTACCCAAACAAGAAAATAATTCTGTCCAAAAATTTCCAGTGAAGATGAGATCTCTGTCACTTACAATCATCTTTGGGATTACATGTAGCTTTTGAATTGTCTCCATGAATGAAGTGGCAATTGTACTGGATTTGAAAGGATGAGAGAGTGTACAAAAGTGTGCATACTTGGTCAGTCTATCAACAATCTTCATGATGACACTCTTTCCTTCAGACTTCAATAACCCTATGATGAAATCCATGGAAACCTCCTCCCAACACTGACTTGAGATGACTAATGGTTGTAAAAGACCTGGGGTGTTAATTGTTTCCACCTTATTTTGTTGGCAAACCAAACATTCTACCACAAAATTTTGAACATCAGTTTTAAGGCCATCCCAAAAAAATTATTTCTTGATCCTATGGTAGGTTTTCAAAAATCTCAAGTGCCCTCCTATTGGAGAGGTGTGTAATTCCAATAGTACCTTTTGTTTGAGTTGGGAGTTCTTACATAAATATAAATGATCTTTGTACCATAGTGAATCATTTTCCATGTAAATGTATCTGATGCACTAGAATCCTGCTGCAACCTTTGAATGAGAGTCCACACGTTTTTGTCATTCTTCCATTCATCCCTCGCTTCTATTATCCAATCGGGTTGGATGATCGAGATAACAAAGAGAAAGGCCTCAACATCTTCATCCTTTCTTGAGAGTTCATCTGCCACAACATTTTTCTTCCCTTTTTTGTAGATGATTTCAAAATCATAACCCAACATCTTGGTCACACATTTTTGTTGTTCTTCTGAAGATAGTCTTTGTTCCAAGAAGTATTTAAGACTATCATGATCTGTTTTGACGTTGAAGTACCTACCTATTAGGTAAGGGCGCCATTTATTCAATGCATGTATTATTGCCATCATTTCCTTCTCATAAATGGGTTTGTTTAAGTCCTTTTCCTTGAGTGCCCAACTTTGAAAAGCAAGGGGATTTCCTTCTTGCATAAGAACAACACCAATGCCATTTCCGAAGGCATCACATTCCACAATAAAGGTTTTTGTGAAGTCTGGTGTGGTCAATACATGAGCTTTGCACATCGCCTCTTTAAGTTGTTCAAAAGCTTGAGTTTCCTTTGGAGTCCATGAAAATGCATCCTTCTTAGTTAAGGTTGTTAAAGGTGCTTCTATTCTGTTATCACTCTGTAATTTCCAAAGGTTGTAGAAGAGTAGAAGAAGTTAACATAGGTAACTACCAGATCACTTTGGAAGCTGGGATCTAGCCCTGCCAGCTTTAGAGAGGGATCTCTCTATCATATTTAGATATGTTTGAGTTTTAGATATTAGGCTAGTTATGACAAATCAGATTTTGTTTGTTTGTTTGTAATAATTGGCTGAAAGAATGCTTAATATTCCATTGGGCTATGAGGTCTGTACTTAAAGATGAGGATCATATTCAAATTTTTATAAGGTTTTCTTCACATGGAAGGGTAGTAAAACTATTGGATCTATTCATATTAAATGGGATGAATAAGAGAGAACAAGAGGGGAAAGTCCACTAAGCAGAGGAGCAATTAAGAATTCCTTCACTCTATTTCAAATGAAAACATACATATCATTAAAAAACCAGAGACAAAGTATACAAGATAAATTATGTTCTTTTGACTTTCTTTTAATGATTAAAATTGGAAATACATGAAATGATTACAGATCATAAGAAAACATTAGACAAAGAGAGAAAGACATCACCAACGATATGACACAAGAATCCTGTGAACAATCCTTTTATTATTATTGGTCAATCCTTTGAAAAATTACATAATAGCTCTTGGGTGAAAAAATCAACCCTCAATACTTCGAAGAAAGAAGTATTTATAAAACTATTTACAATAGATCCTGTCATAAATGACTAGGATATTATGGAGGAAATATATATCTAATTAGATCTCTAAGATACAAAATATAGGGATTTGTTGATTTGTTCGGATCCTTTGTGCTGATTTGGTGGAAGTGGTTGGTGACTCATCTCTTTGACTTTGGCTGGCTGCTCCATGCTGACTAGAACATCAAAACTGTCTTTACTCAAGTAAGGCGCATGGATCTTCCCATCTCTTTTTACTTGGGATAGAAATATTGAGTAACTTCATGTATATCTCATCCATTTTAGTATACCTAGGAAAATTAGGCTTAGTGATGAAGATATGTTTTATCTCATGTTGGATATTCAAGTCCAACTGTAAGGTCTCCAGGAAATATTTACCACTAATACTTCCCTGTATCCCTGCAAACTTGGAATTGTCCTTTGCCACCGCACTGATTTTCTTTTTGTAATCTGACAGAGTGATCAACTTGTCATTAAGTACTAATATTCCAGGAAGACCTTTCTTATGTAGCACTTCAAACTTATTAAAAAATCTCTCCACTCCTATGTCCATCACTTGAGCCTTCTCCTCTAGCTGCAACATCAATCCTTTCTTGTTCAGAACCTTCTTGATCCCAAGGATGGTCTCTGTTCTGTCTTCAATTTCCAGTTCTTGTAACTCCTTCTTATTTTTGGAGTTTATAAATCTGATGAGTTCATTGGCTTATGTGGGTCTTTCTCCTAGCTCTTCTTTGATGATGTCAATTGCTTCCCTGGCCTTCTATACCAATTCATGTTGTTCAATGATGATCTGTATGGATGGCCATATTTCTGACATTGACTTGCTGATATCCACCCAAATGTTATCCTTAGCTTGGGCTAAGGTCTTTGCCATGACAGTCTCTTTCTGTAGTTGCTGTAGTTGTTGATTAAGCCTTTGAGACTTATGCATTTTTGCCTAGTGACTGGCCTAGAATATAGACTTCAACTCTTGCAGGTTCTTTACCTCTTCTTGCAGTTTTCTGATCTCTTCCCCTTGGATGGACATGTCTTCCATAGAGATTACAAGTTTCTCAGATGCATCTGAAACTTGTACTGGGATTGGTGATGGAATTCCTGCTGATGTAGATGCTTTTGCTGTTCTAATTCCTGTCAGAGGGATTGCCTCCAGTGGGATCATGGTCATATGCACATTTTGTTCCTTCTCCTTTATCAACTTATCCATTTCTTCTTCCATTTATCTTATCTTTGCATTCTGTTCCACGATGAGATTCAACATTTATTCTTTGTGGCCTTCAGTCTCAACCATTTCTTTGGTTTGTTTTGTTTGTATTTGTTAAAAATATTTGACTCTGTTTTCTCATGAGATGATTCAATTGATAGAGTAGTGTCTGTATGTTTTTGAGATTATGATGCGGACACTATGAATTGAATCTCTAAGAAGGGTGAAGAGTGGGGACCCTCCATGACTATGGTGGGCTGCATTTCTCCTTCTGTTAGCGATAAAAAATGCACTGGTATTTTTTGATAGTGTTTTCATTACTTTTACTTATACACTCATTTCTAAATTTTCATCCAAGGTCATTACCTCCAAATCCCCAACCAACCTAGATAAGCTCCATTTGATCTCTTTGAAAAAGAGTGCTTTGATACTATGCCTCTTACACTGAAAATACAAAGACACAAATAAATGAAGCGTGTGCTCAAGTGCCAAACTCTAATTACTCCTAGTTATCAAATATCAGTTATGTGCCAAATCCTAAATCTACAATTTCAATCCATAATTTAAGCAATAATCATCCATCCAAAGCACAAGCGTTGAGCTCTATATTTTATTCACCTCATTGAAATAGGTATCAAAGATTTGCACACCGTTTATTTGTCAACTCATGTGTTGCGATAAGTTTTGGATGCCAGATCATTAAGTCATTTTGATGAGTGGCAGTTGCAAGTTTTTGCAAGCCTATTATCAGCAGATCAAACACGAAGGTTTCGAGGCAATGATGTCAAATAACTTACAGGTGTTCCAGGTTTTCTTTTCATGTCAAATAGACAGAGTTTAATATCCAACACTTGCAGATTTAAAGATTCTTCTGGATCATAATCCCAATGCTCAGGTCAAGCCACGAGCCAGACAACAAATTCAAATCATAGAGCGCAAGCGCCGAGTTCTATTTCCAAATGGAATTAAGACTACAAAGCATCCATCTCCTGGAAGACGGTGGAATGGCAATGGAAAACTGATGACCTACGTTGAAATTCATACGATGCTTCATGTACTGCAACCATTGAGGTCGCACATGCCCAGGGCAAGTATTCCGTTGAGATAAGCGTCAACCAGGGTTCGACTACCACTTGCGTCATTTACTTCCAGAACCAAGACCTCAGACATGTCATTCTCAAAACTCAGTGGCAGCGGATGGTAAGGAGGTATGTTAATGGGAAAGGCTTAACTGTTGTTTGGCAATGGTGGGAATCAGAGAGGACTGTTGGCATAGATATGATGACCATTTGGCTTCAAAATTTGAGACAGGATGGCTTGAGTCTAGATCCAACCAAAGAAGTAATAAGTTGGACTACTCAACTGGCTTATTCTTTAAAGTAAATAGTCAAGATTATTCTCTCTCATTTGAAGCAGACGGAATGCAATACCGTGTAAAAAAATTCATGTTGTAGGAGTGTTCGAAGATGCACATATCTCCCAAATCAGCATCCGTCATCATTAGAGACCCTAGCTATGAAACAATGCCATTCTTTGAATGCAAGTACAATTTCACTGGAACAAGCGAGGTTGAGTCTGAGCCCATAAATATTTGTGATGGTATTCTACACCTTCTGGACACACATCTTATCCTTTCATCCACGTCTGATGAGTCGAAGGTATTCTATCTTGAGATGAAAGATGATTACCATCGATACCTTGCAGAATTCAAAATTGGAAAATAAATCCTTTGTCAATAATGCTGGACACAAAGTTTGTAGTTGAAAGAATGAGGTTAATATCTGAAAGAGTTGTAGTTATCTCTTGAAGAAGGAGACAATCACATAAGTTCCAAACTTGTGGTTTCAAATTCTAAAAGAACAGATGGCATCCATGGAGGCAGAGTATACCCATTTTGAAATTTTTGTTTTGACCAAAGCAGAGCTTTCACCAGCACAAAAGGCAAAATTATAACCAGTTAGCTGATGAAAAGCAGAGCTTTCACCAGCTAACTAGCAAATTTCAAGGCGAAAGAGCTGATGAAACCTGTCACTGGCCAGAGAAGTCGTATTTTTGCCCAGATTGATTTTTTTCTCAACTGAATGTATTGAAAATGATTTCCAAAGATACATATTGAATTATAGTATCAAATCCAAAATCCATATTTGATGCAAAAGAGGTTTGAAGAGGTGTTCAAGTTGATTTGACACCTATTTTGGGGGAAATAAATCAGGGTTTTTTCTAAACTTGGCAAATTTGAATTTCAACTTCCTCAAGAGATATTAAACAACCTTGGAAGGCTTATCTGCACAACACAAAGGTTCTACATGATTTGAAGACCATGAAATGAGGAGTTGACCTCATTTTGAGGATGACTTCCTCTCTTTTGTAAAAGTTGTTTTGACTTTCTATCTTTGGCAAATCTGATCCATTTTTATAGGATCTGAATACTTTATTGTAAGGCTATAAAACTAAAGATATGAGATGAACAGGGGGGTCGATCTTGGATACATTTTTTCTACTGTATTAGATTCTTATCTTGATAATAGAATTACAATCTTCTTTTGCTTTCAATGTTAGATTTGTTCATGTACTTCATTATTCTATACTTTACTTCAGTTTAGCTCAGCTTCTAAGAACTGTTATCTTCTTATTAAGCTCATGAACTTGAATTAAAGGACTTCTTGCTATCTTGTATGACCTTGCACATTGTTGTATTTGGTTATCTAGACTAGTATTCTTCATACCATGTTCCAATTACTTTGTCTGATTATTGATTTCTAAAAGCATTGTCTTATTCGAATGCATGATAATATATCCTTTTCATTAGCCATTAAGTTATCCCATTGATCCAAGCATACCTAATTATCATATTCTTAAGTTACCAAGCATCTTTGGCCTACAACCCCAAAGAGTTTCTTGGAGTGATAACACCTTCCATAGGCAAGTCTGGTATGTGATTGGTCTTGGCCCTCTTTCTATAAACTTGGAAGTCCTCGGCTGATACCTATGTGACTAAAGGAGAAACCACCTTTATTGATCTCTTCTCTATTTGATTTTGAGGGGTATTGGTATGTGAAGCAGTGACAGGGGCAAGTTGTTCCTCTGTTTCTAGCATTGTGTTTTCTTACCATTCTGTCTGGTTCATATAATTCTCCACTTCTGGCTTCTGTATGTGAGCATAAGGAGTGTTTTTTTTCTTGACTCTGAGCTATGATATGACATCAAATGGGTCATAATCCCAAGTGGAACTATGAGTAAACCTCATCTGTTTCAAGAGGTTATCTACCTCTTGTCCTGCTGATCTGTTGTTGCAGACGAAAGGGCCAATTTGAGTCATGATTATGAGATGTTGTTTCTTCTTGACTGCAAAAAAATGGATGTCATCTGAATTCACCATATGTCTTATGTATTCTAGTGCAAATATCCTCACAGGGAGGTATTTTGGCAATCTATAAGGTGGCAGCTCACACCCATACACTCTTATCTCTATGTAGTTTTGGTATAAATACCAATCCCCTGTCTTGGATAGATCAGAGAGGTGAAGGATTCTTTGAATTTATTCATTGATCCTTGGCTCTGTGCTGCTGTCCAACATGCAAACCACTGGGTGATAAAACTGGTCTATGAAGTCCTTGAAGCTGTACTCTATATAATTTTCCCTCACCAATGAGGTCCATGAGGTCACTGACTGTGGGTTTCCTTCCTAGTTTAATTTATGAAAAACACATTGAAACCTGTCTGAATGAAAAACAAGAACATATACACCATGAATGAGGAATATCTGAACATTCCTTTGGTTGGAAACCTAAAAATCTGATCATGAATGTTATCAACCAGAAATTGACTGAAATTAAATTAAATTGTGGCTCTTTCTTATGTGGAAAAAATGGATAAAAAACCTAGGATAGGCTCATCTACCCATTCATCTGAGAAATATCCCAATAGGTAAGAAAGTGTGCAAATAATATGGTTGGATTTGATATTGAATATAGAAGATTAATAAGGAGGATTTTCTTGGGTAATTGGGCGTCTTCTGGTAGAAAAGTCTCAAAAATATGGGCTCTTTAGTGGAAGGTGAGCTTCTAGTATAGGTCATTTAGGGATTCAATGGAAAATGGGATGGCTTCATCGTTTCTAGGGATTTGCAACATCTGATCAATGGATTTGGGGGTAATTGTGAACAAGGTTTTTCTAGAGGAGGAAACAATGGCCCTTTGGCCAGACGAATAACAAGCTTGCCACTTGAGAGAGAATTCAGGGAAATGATGGGTCTGAGGGAACATATACATAGGTAAATTGAACTCCCAGAGTCCAATTTCATCGCTCTGATCCAAGAAGATGTCTTTTAAACAAGTGTGCAATTCGAAGAAGTCAAATTCACACCTTGACTCTCTGATTTTATAATCCTTATCTGCCATGGGTATATGGTCAAGGTCGACAGGAGGGGGAAGGATCGAGTTTTCAAAATTCGAGAAAGCAAAAACCACAAAACCACTTTAGAAGCTGGGATCTATCCCTGCTAGCTTCAGAGAGGGATCTCTCTGTAAGATTTATCTTTGTTTGGATTAGAATATTAGGCTAGTTATCTAGTTCGAAGTTGGGTTTTTAATTGGATTTGTTCGAAACAGGAAAAAAATCCATTGGGCAATGGAGTCACAAGCTGTAGTTCAGTCAAGGACAGGTTCTATAAACAACCTTAGAGGGCAAGGTAGGCACCTTTGTTGGATCCTTAAAGGTTTGATGAATGATTGGGAAGAATTAATGAGTGGATCAGGTTATAACACGACAATTAAGAATCCTGGAATTAACCTTCAAGTAGAAAACATTGATATTGCTTTAAGCCAGAACAAGGTTTTTTAAAACAAATCCTGAACTTTATTTTCTTTAAAACAATAGAGAAAAGAAACACATATGAAAATAGAGAAAACATGTGACAGTAAGAATCACTTCACCAACATGAGTGACACAAGAATCCTGCAACTATTGTAACTATATTACTACATTTGATAAACTGTGGCTCTGTGAGATGATTACAATAATGGGCACTTTTTCTTCAACAGGTTCCAACACTTTTTTGATTTCATTTTGGTCTACACATAGATGGAAAACAACTTTCCTCATCCAAAGGGTCGAATCCTTCCTCCTAGGAACTGATTACAAGATTCTCTCTAACCATGCCAAAAGCTAGGGAGGTTAGAAACCAACTCCCTATTTAGACTCAACCGACTTAGTTGACTTTTCCAAACATTAATTATCACAAAATTCACATGGAACGACTTTAACCATCATCATTACACTTCAATTACATCAAGTAAACTCTCATAGTGACAAATTACGTCAATAAATTTTGACTTTGACTCACGAAACTCAAAATCGGGCCTTTTTCTCAGAAGCGCAACGTGGTCCTGTAGTAGCGCAATGTGCAGTGAAAAAGCATAGCGTGGTCTAGAAGGAGTTATTTTGGTAGCTTTTATGCATATTTTTGCTGAAATAATGGTTGGAGGAGGTAGCTATGGAAGTGTATAAGCCCTGTAAACTTTAAAACCTGCAAAAACCCATCTCCATGGCTTCCAAAAATGAAACCTCCCAAGATGACTCCAGATGCGCAGCAAGGGGTCCAAGGAGTTGGCAGAGACATGAAATTTAACTAGTTTTTTTATTCTTCCTTCAAAAATGTAAGCTGACTGTTATAACCCTAAAA
>JZKD02S1602507.1:23053-35970 GCA_000966675.3 Picea glauca
ACCTAACAAAAGTTTTGGACTAGGGGAAATTTGACAAGTGCATAGTCCATTTTATTTTATAAAACAAAATAAATGTCACTCTATGACCTGCTTAAATTGTCTATAATTATGGTCTATTTCTTTTTTTAATTATTCTTTATTGTTATGTCTCTCACTAAATTTAGGTATCAATATAATTAATTGGATAGTTTGTTAGAATTAATGCTTGCAGATATTGGTTTGGATTTGTTAGATCTAGTTAGTTGTGGGAGATATTCTCCAACTATTAGATCCTATTTATGTGTGTGTGGTTGAGATATTTCCTCATGAGTTTTTTATGTTGTTGAGGAAAACTTCTATATAAATATCTACTTGATTGAATAATAAAATGTGAGTTTTGTGTGCAATCTAGTTTACTATTTTGATATTAGAGCATAGGTGTGTGAATAGATAGTTTTTTTTGAGTGATTGTTGGAGTGTGAAATTTTGTGTGTGAGAGTTGTTTGCTTGATTGCAGGCTTGCGAAACGTAGCTCCCACACAATTATAATGGTGAAAACAAAATGACATTGGAATTGAAATTTGATATCGACAATCGAGTTCATGACAACCTACCATGTGATGTTTTATGAGCAGGGTTATGTTAGTCAGTGATCGTTTTGTTCTTGCTGGGATTTCAACACAACCAACGAGCTAGAGGGTGCAAATTTACTGAAGACAGGGGAGCTGGTGAGCCTGAGAAAACAACGATTGGTGGATTTTAATCATGAGTGTGACAAATCTATGATCACGAGTGCATTTCCGTCCTGGGTGATGTATTTATGGAAGGGAGAGTGGCATGATTTTCTTGAAAATACAATTTCTTTTATGAGGGATGTGTTACAATCTGGAAACTTAGTTGCAAACGCGTCAATTGATAGATCCTTCAATCAACTTGAGTTTATATGGATAGTTCAGATTGATCTGGAAACTAGAACTCAACTATAAATTTCTTGGATAGATCAAAATGACAAGTTTTTCTTTCTTAATCATTTATTTGAGGGCAGTGATATACATAGCTGATTACATGGAAGGTAGGGAAACAAGGAAAATCATCTCTCGATAGACTTTGAAGATGACGAAGAAGTGTCAGAATTCGCCCGTATGAATCAATATGATATCCTCAGTTTTCTCGCAAGAGAAAAGTCTAAGTGCAACCTGTGCTATAGAATATCTAGAATCTCTACTGTACCTAAACTCTGAGTGTTAAACCTTTATTTCATAAAATAGCTGTATTTAGTCTGAAGAGTTTGTGAGAAGACATTGTATTTAAATATATTACTATTATTTGTTTATGAAATTATATGATGAAAGACCGCTCATAGAATAGGGTAACTTAACTTAAGTTGGTGTGTGCGGAAGCCCCTCCTTTCCAGAAGAACACGATCACTAGTTTGGTTATGTATACAATCTTTTATGGCTTGTGTTTCTTGGAGGATGCAGTGACCCAAGAACAACGACTACTGGTTATAGTTGTGATCCTCGTGTGTTTGTAAAGCTTGTGTGAAATAGGTCACTTTGTAAGATTGATTTCTAGGTACTTTCAATGTCTAGACAACTCTCCTATATATGGTGAATACAGTGAAAAACCATGTACTTTGACAGATGGGAGAGTGTCAATAGAATGGTTCAGTATATATACTTATTTTCTAACAAAAACGTTGTGCTTTGTATTTTGGAAAAGAAACATATAAACTTGTCGGTCATTACAAATACGTCATCGATGGTCATAAGAAATTGTATCTTAAATGGATGAAGTGGTAGCTTGAATGAATGAGAGAGAAGGAGCACAGTCTACAAGAGTTTAGAAGTAGATAGAAGCACTAATGAAGACCATACTATACAAAGATGAAAGTTCGGAAAATATTTTTTGTAAAATATGTTTATTTGATTTCATTATTATTCTTAGTGATGTAAGCATTAAGGGAGGGCGTTAGAATTAATGCTTACATATATTGGTTTGGATTTTTTAGATCTAGTTAATTGTGAGAGATCTTCTCCAACTATTAGATCTTATTTATGTGTGTGTGTTTGAGAGATTTCCTCACGAGTTTGTTATAGTGTGGAGAAAAACTTCCATATAAATATCTACTTAATTTAATAACAAAAAGTGAGGTTTGTGTTCAATATAGTTTACTATGTTAATTTATGTCATTGTTGATTATATATATATATATATATATATATATAAAATTTATGTCATTGTTGATTATATATATATATATATATAAAATCAACAATGACACATGTTGTTCAAAATTAAAACAATTAAAATAGCGTAAAGATTAGTTGTGAAATTGAGGTCTAGTTTTAATTTCTTTGTGCGGTAATCACCATAACCCAATATAAGTGCATCCCATATAACAATAACTACAATATTGTGATGCATAAAGTAAAAAGAGGTCAACTTTGATTTTTAACTAAAGTATAATCTAAAGCATGGAGGGTTCTCATAATAAAACGTTAGGTAGGGAGGGTTTTCGTAAGAAGACGACAACATCATATGTAGATGATGGTTTAAGAGTTTCACATACAAAGATAAACAACCATCCATAAACATCCATTCATTTAAAAAAATGGATTTGTGGTTATTAATTGAAACACAAAACTCGACTTTTGAAGATTGTTTCTAATTGCAACCCAATGGTAAGGTAAAATAGATAGTAATCCATAGGGGGTAGGGTATGTATACTTTCATAGAATTTAGCAATGAAATCATTGTGCAGAGGGGGTTCCTTGTCCCACAAACAAGGGGGTCTTATACACCAATTTGGTGTCTCATTTGGCCATGACCTTAAAATTAGATTATTATTATTATTATTATTTTATAAAAAAACTACTCCAACCATTTGACTTATACATAGGAACTTTTTTTCTTTTTTTCAAGTAAAAAAGTAGAACCTGCTATATTAAGTTATCAAAGAAACCTTGACAAAATGTACAGAGATATAGGTCTGAGCCACCAAAAATGCTTCCGTTTTACCTGAAACCAACATGGTTTGGAGAACTGTTTTGCCCTCTATCCTGCCCGGAGGAAACCAGRACAKATGAATATAGTCCAAGTGAACATGTAACAGTAGCATGATTAAACAAAGAAACAAAATAKCATAGAAGATCCTAGATACCCGGTGACCCGTCGCCCTTGCTTGTCTGCCACGTGGACCCAGTTGGGMTGGCGAATGCCTRTGCACAGAGAGGGCACTTCCTCTTAGCTAGAGCATTRGAGTACACATCAAGGAGAAGGTCCAGATGCTAGCCCATGAGAAGGGCTCTGTGCTCCAGGTYTGCCATGTGGCCTCAGAGTTCGAACACCAGAGCCAGATGCTCTGCATGGAGGAAAGTACCATGCAAGCCATTACCTGCRTCRTCGAGGATTACGTCCCCCACTTCCACGGTCATTCCATCTCCRGCTTCGAGCTCCAGCAGTTTTGCACCGACCGCTTCCTCCTTCCTCSTTGGGCTGTACTCGTTCRCGTTCTCTTCTGCGCAAGCCTTGTCCCGAGTTTCTTCCTCGATCGTTGCCTGCACAACATGACTGGTGGGGCTATAGTCACTCGTCCACGGTATCTCCTCGAMAATGCACCTAGGGATATCATCTGCCAAATCGATTTTAGTACCGCTTCCATCCTGGTAGTTCTCCGCCATGGCTTGGGGTTCTGGGGTGGTCGCCAATTCCTCCATGAACGRTATTTCTTCAATGTAACAGGTAGGMAACGCATCCTCGACACCATCCTCCAGCCKGTTTCCAGGCTCAATKGCCATGGTTTCACTRCTACGCACGGCCCCAGTCTCCCTATTGATAGCATGCARAGCCAATTGGTCAGCGCGAGCCTTCTTTCGAAGAATGGAGGTTGCCAACGACAGAGTGCGCTCTAGCTTCTCCTTCCTTTGCCTCTGCGCTTTGTGGGTGTACTAGGCCGAGCCACGACGAGGCCTGACCCGCTTCCTCGTCATGTTTTCCAAGGGATATATAGACATACAGAGAGGATGCAACGAGATGAGAGTAAGCCAGGACGAGAAGGAAATAGAGCCGCACCAGTGCTCCCAAACAATGGGGAGACCCAAAGCGAGATCAAACCAACTTTGTCCAAGCGCTCGAAAATACAAATTGCCAAAGACCAGATTCACCTGGCTATCCAAGACCCTGTCATGCTGAGTGCGTTGTGAGCGAGAGTTTTCGTGCGAGGGAGGTGTCCCTCCTCCGTGTATCGACGCTAATGGCTGTCTACCATCGTAAATGCAAGGCGGATGGGTGGCGACCATCAACATTTATGCTGTGGCTTAGTGCAGAGCCAGGTGGCGAGGAGCTGCCACATGTCACCCCATCCGGGGTATACATAGGAACTTAAACCATTCAATTAGATTGTTATTAATGCCGTGTACATAGCTTAGCATCTCTATGTACCACTCATAATCAAGGACAAGTGAAACTTTCAAAGGTTATGGGTAAGATTAAATAGGAAACAAGATATGAAATAGCCTTCCTTAGAAAATATTAAGAAAATAAATTTGTATTAGTTGAAAATTAATAATAAAATGGTCATAAAAAATAAGTAAAAATGAGATATTATGTAAGATGAAGAAAAATAATTTAATTCTAAATAGTATAGTTAAAGTATTAAATGGACACTTGAAACAATAAACAATTGAATAGACAAAAATAAATTTAAAGATAGGATATTATTAAATTTGGGAGGGAAATAAATTAATTCCAAAATGTATAATTAAATTACTAATTGTGAGGTCAAAACAATAAACTATCAAATAGATAAAAATAAATTTAAAAAGAATTAAAGATAGGATTAAAGAAAAGAAGAAGAAATAAGAAAAGAGAGAATGAAAAACAATAAAATATAGAAAGAAATTTAAAAAGACTAAAAGATAAGATTAAAAGATAAGATTAAAGTAAAGAAGAAAAAATAAGAAAAGAGAAAAGGGATTAGATAAGAGGGTAAACCCCCAAAAAATGAGAAAAAAAAGTACAAGAGCATAGGATGGAAGATATGACTAAAGAGAGAGAGGATGAAACTCAAGAGGAAGAGAAGTCAGAAGGGGCTAAGATTAGAAAATGGAGACTAGGAATTAGGGGAGGATAAGGTTAATGGAAGTAAAAGAGCGTTGAAGAAATAATTTTGATTTGTTCAAAGAAAATAAAATGTTTAGAGTTGTGGGAATGTTTAGGGATGGTTGACTTGTGGTTGTCCAATGATGTGAAGCACAAGGATCTATGAATTTGCATTAAGCTTTTCTTGAAATTAATATGTTTGAAGAAAATAAATTTATTACTATATTATGTTCCTTTTCTAGGGTTATGGGATAATTCAATTATAACTATTGAAAGTATTACTCAATCTATATTAAAATTTGGGAATGTATTTGTATCCCTTTTAATCAAACTTTATTATTAAATAATGAGTTTTAATTTTTTTAAATACATTATATTTTTGTATATTATTTAATTTTGAAATAAAAAATTAAAATCCAAAAATTATAATATTTTYCTCTTTCCCTAATAAATAATAAAMAATTATTTAAAATTAAAATGCATTAAAATTAAAATGCATTGTAATTTTTGTATATCAATAATCTCTAGATGCATATGCAAAATGACAATGTCATCTMATCAAAGTTGAAAACAACCAGGCATCAACATACGTTGRAAAATTAGGCTATTTGATTTAACATTGTTTCCATATGAAAACCAATTGGCTAAACAACTTTATTGCGACCACCAAAGGAGACTCTATAAAGTAATTTGACTCTACATTATTTGACTTAAATACAATTTAATCATTTGGCTAAACAACTTTATTGCGAACTCCAAAATAGACTCTATAATTTGACTCTAGATTAATTGACTTAAATACAATTTGATTAAATAATTATGATAATGTTATAAAACCGTTATATCATGTGGTTGTACAATTAAATGGTATATAATATGCAATGTGGTTGTACAATTAAATGGTTTATAATATAAATGATTTACAAATAAATGTTAGGCATGTAATTCATTTTACATCTCAATGATATTTGAATTTAACGAATATTTTTTATTTGATATTTGCATAAATAGAAAATAAAGTGAATGGTAATGGTAATGTTAATGATAATGATAGGATTTTAAATTTATAAATTTAGCTATATGTTAATTATGTTAATGTCATAAATAATGTTATTTAAATTTAATAAATATTTTTTTTATTTAATATATGTAATGGTAAAATTAAAAACAAGTGTTGCATGATAATTTAGTTTTTGTTAGACAATTTAGTGTAAAAATGAGCAACAACAATGAGTAAAATGCCTTTAATATAATTACATAATTCTATATTTAATAAATATCCATATTCTCATGGATAATTAACATTAACATTTATAAGACATTCACCTAAAATTTGGGTAAAACAATGACTAATGTTGTCAATGAGAAGCCCTTAAATATACCAAATTTTTTTGGGTCCACAAATACAAATATCATGGGAAAAACGTTAAAAAAACATCAACATTATTTATATTGGTTTTTGAAATGTCACTGAGTTTTATCATAGGATTTGGTGTGTGAAATTATTTTTAAAATAATAGTTAAACTATGGAAATCCTCAAGAGATATATAATTTTAGGATTTGGTTTTCCATTGACTTATAACTCTTAGTTGATATTATAAGTAAATTAAAATCAAGATTAATTTTAGTAATAATTAATTTTATTGGATACTAACATATCTTTGTATTAAACGTTACTTAACGGCCAATGATCTTGAGTTAAGATCTCGTCCATTTGATTTGATGGATTGTTTGTTAAAGATTTTTTTGATAAGGTTTAATATGTAATCTTTGTAATTAAAATAACTGCCATCAATCTGTAATCTTTGTCTCGTGAATGACTAACATCATAGATTAATTTCTAAATTCTGTATAACCTAGATAATCTTATTGAAATCTAATAATTTCATATATCACATATATTAAAATGGTTGTTAATATAATATCACAAGCATACAAAGAAGTAACACATGCTTGTGTCGTCCCTCCCAAATCGTCTAAGAGTAAATTATCGTCCCTTCCAAACCGTCTAAGAGTAAATTAAACGATGTATTAAAAGGCCACCACCTCTAAAATAAGAGGTTTAATTAAGTGACCAACCATAAAACATAAAATTGATTTAAATATTAAAAAAAATACACAAATATAAAAAAAAAAAGGTTAAACTTAAGAAAATCCATAAAAAATTATATTCAAAAAGTAATAGAAAAAAATACACAAATTTAACAACAAAAAGGTTAAACTCAAGAAAATCCACCAAAAATTATATTCAAAAAGTAATTATCTATTACTATAGTACATGTAAAAGAAGTAAAGTGAAAAGTGAGTAGATAATAATTTAGATTTATAAAAAATTATCACTTTTATTTTATTTTGTGTCACACAATTATGTATTACGTTTAGCAAGTTAAGAAAATCCACAAAAATTATATTCAAAGAGTAATTATCTATTGCTGTAGTACATGTATAAGAAGTAAAGTAAAGAGTAATTATCTATTGCTATAGTACATGTATAAGAAGTAAAGTGACAAGTGAGTAGATAATAATTTAAATTTATAAAAAATTATCACTTTAATGTAAATTTTAAAGATTTTATTTTGTGTCACACAATTATGTATTACGTTTAGCAGGTTTTATACATTATAAAACATATGTTTAAGATCATTTTATCAATAATTTTTTTAAGTCTTAATGTTACATTTTTGTATACTAGTTTAGTTTTATTTTCATTTTGGATTTATTAAGTGTGATTTTGGATTTATTTTAATTTGTTTTATGCTTTTCTCAAAGTTATTCTTGTCTCCTTTACATCTTCTTATGTATGGAATATAATAAGAAAGGAGGTTGAATTTAAAGATTATTCAAATCTTTAACTTGAAATATTGTTGTAAATGTGAGGCTATTTTTCTATTCAATATTTAAAGTTACTTTCTCCAATGCTAATCCTTGTGATTTATGGATTCTCAAATCTCAAGCAGGTTTCAATAGAAGTTGTCTTGTTGTACTTCTTTTTAATGTTATAAGAAATTATGTGTAATAGGACAATTTAGAGATGTCAAACAATGTTTATTGTGATTATTTACATCATCATTTGTTACAAACAAATGTATGGCCCTATCAAATGACTTTCACGCACTTACATATCCTTGGATAATCATATGCAATGGTTCATTATCCCCACATCTATAAATTTCAAGGATAACATTATGAAATATGGGACGTGGATGTAGTGAGTTGTAAAAATGACTCAAAAGACATATTTCAACTTATAAAAACACTCTGCCTCTTAAAGTATCAATAGAGCCTCTTGGAAGATAGATTCAGAGAGCACTCTATGCTCAATCTAGTACTGTCTAGTTCTCTTAGTTCACACTTTTCCCACTCAACACAAATATTACCAATACAATGAATCATAGTTAGATGTTCTAGATTCTACATTTTGCATTTGGGTTATGGATTTAGGTTGATTTGTAGAGAATAGTAACGAGAGATCAATATATAGAAACATCTACAGCAAATAGAGAATAATAATGAAATATATATATATGGGAGTGAGGAACCTAAATTGAATTAGGAGACAAAAAACCTACGAATGATTACACCTATCTCAATACCCTTAAATCAAGAAATTAGCGGCCCTAAAGTGACTTGAAGATTCCAACTATAAATCTTGTATGCATGGGGATTGATTGTCTTGTCTGTGTGGGGAAATTTTGTTTCTATTATCATGGACATGTTTGGTGGTTCTTCTAGAATAACTAGTTGGAAATCTAGTCCGATGATAATCCTATTGTTTTTGTTGCGGTTTTGATCTAGAGTAGACTTCTTCTTCTTCACAGGATTGGATAACCAAACTAGGAGAGGTAAAAGGGGTGAGGGGAGTGGTAGAGGAAACTACAGTGGTCAGGTTCCTCCTTGATGATTTGGTTGGTGGCTTGGTTCTCTCAATGTCCTCTTTAGTTTTTGGTTGCTAGATCTACGAAGGTTTGGAAACATGCATTGTTGTACATTCCTCGATCTTGGTGGTTCTTTGTAGTACTGGTTTTCTATAGTCATGGTGGGCCTCGTTGTCCATTCTAGTTCCATGTTGGTGGCATATTGGGCCCCTACACATATGATATCATGATATTTTAGTGACATGGTGGATTACTGTAACGTGGAGGCTCTTGAGTCTAGCTCGAGAGGTTGGAGGGGAAAGCATCTGAATGTTTCTCGAGCTTCTCCTAGTGAGGGAAAAACATCTTTCATGACCAAAATCAAGAGAGAGACCAAGAGGGACAAGAAGACATTCCAAAAAATGTTCTTGGTTGAACTCAAAGGGGAGGTTGACGCATTCGAGGAAATCGTCTCGTAGAAGTAGAAACAGGTAGTAAAAGAATAGAGTGAAAAATATTTTGAGGGATGGTTCTCTGACTCTATTTTCTCAAGGAGCAGAGACACCAAGGTTTTCAAAGCCACTAAGCACTATTGGCTCAATAAGGTCCTCATTACCGAAGTGCTCCATGAGAAAGGAGCTCAACACAAGGAATTTCTAGATAGGTTCATGTTGTTTAAATCCAAGTTTGAGGATGTTTGTAGACTAGTATTTGGTATCAAAATTGAGGTGAGAGATGGGAAAGCCAGTGACTAGGATTGCGATCGGAACTCCCAAGGGACCTCATCAAATCCAATCATCATTGATGAGGATGCTAAATGATATATTAGCAAATATGCACCTAATCTTCAAGCACTAAGGACTCATGGCCCCTTAGGATAGGATTGGTAAATTTATTTGCTATTGTCTTATGTGGTGATCCTATGTAATTATGCTTTCCATGTAGTTATGTTCTTATGGATTATGCCATTAGTGTTACTATTATCTAATTTTTTTTTTGGTTTATACGAGGTTTTGAACCTTAGTTAATTGAATAAATTGAATAGGCACAAACATGCAACTCTAATATACTCTGGTTTCTATGTTGAAGCTCGTTGTGGCCTAGTTTCCTTTTTGGTCTCTCCACCTTCATCTTGTATTATAAATAAATAAAATATAAATACCATATTGAATATAAAAATTTAAGTTAACTTGTACATAAAAAAATTAAACAGTTATATTAACCATATTTTAAACACCACTGAAACAAATAAATATGTTCAAAATTAAAACATCTTTCAAAGGAAAAATATAGATATAATATTTTATAATATCATAAAATCCACTCCAATCTATTCTAGTTGTTATCTATTGGATTTTTCCAAATCTAATAAAAATAAAATTATGTGATATATTGTATTTAACTTTACAATATTTTTCCAAATTCAAGACACTGTGAAACAAATTGATATCACTAGATTGATTTTGATTGCTATTGACCTTCCTGGAATTTAAGTGGATTTTTCCGCTTGTTCTTGTTAGAGGACTTATGTTTGCCATGTTGATCATCGAGTTTGAGAAGTTGGAGAAAAAACTATTTTGACTACTGCTGTAATCAATGATGATAGAAATTGTTCTTTCCTTGGCTGTCAAAAATAGTTCTTGATCTGAATGTAGGAGCCCCATGTTATTTTGGACATCACTAAAGTAGTTGTTGTCGAAGGTGTATAGAGTGGTCATATCTAGTTGGGTTAGGGTGTTTCCTCTACCATTATGTGGGCACATGCTTTGCAAGGTGAATAGATAAGATGAATTCAATGTCAGATTTGGATTGCTCATTCTGTTGAAATTGTAAAGTTTATTGATGAACACTCTGTAGCGAGATCGCATGATTGTGTGCCCCCTGGATCCAGTAACCACCAAATTAATACATGCATACACGAATTTAAATCTATGAAATGACTATAACTAAGGATATTGAGTTGAATCTATGAAATGACTGTAACAAAGGAGAAGGCATGGTATAAAATGGATTTGAATAACATTACTATGTAAATTTGCATGATTTAAAAAATCTAATAACTTTATGTTAAATCAATTGGTTTTTCTACTTCCTTTTTATCTGGATAAGGAAGATAGTTTACTAGGATATGTGTTAAAATCAATTTGAAAGTCAAATACCTTCCTCAAGTTTGAAATTTAAACTAACATTGCTAGAAAACAAGTTGATAAATAACTGACAAAGCAACTACATCCATTACCGAAAGTCCCACATCGTGGAACTTTGTTATAATTACGGAGATGTTGTTAGTTGGTGTAGATAATGTTGTGTTTGGAACAGTTGCATTGGAGGTGGTGCCATCTCGTCTTCCTAACTGCACAATCTAGGATGGACCGCCAGACTACACCATTTAATTGTTACGATGATCTTGTTACACAACTTCTATATATCTTCATTTTTAGGAGTTTTAGAGTTTATGTAGTAATAACTAATTCCAAAATTCACATGTGTTAGAGATATTAAGATTTTTTTTTTAATTAACTAAAATTAAAAAATTAACATTAACTCAAATAAATGGATATAATCTTCATAAACACCAATATGACCGATTGCTCAACAACTATGGCAAGAATGTCAGCACACGAAACTATTCAGTTGCATGCACTCTCTACTATTGAGTTGATGTTGTCCACCACATCAAATCCCATTAGGAAATTGTTGCTAAGACTTGTTGTCGTCTCCCCAATAAAATTGGTCATGTCATCTAAGAGAACAAATCCATCACATCCCTTAAAATCAATGATGAATGGAGTATCTATTCAACAAACAAACATATAACTATTTACATTAGGGTGAGTGCAAGCTAATGATGGTCTCTCATGACGTGTTAGTGGCAATGCAAACATGGAAAAACAATTTTTTTTTTAACTTGGAGAGATTACTCAAGGTACTTTTACATTGAATTTGAATATGGTGTAAGAATATGAGAAGTAGGAAATTAAAATAGCTTTCTGAATATACAACTTTTATTTGTATAAAATGTGAATGACTATGTGAAATTTGATTTTTTCTAATAGTGGTATGTTATTTTTCTAGAAAAATATAAGGTATACGTCGTGTAGGTGTTGAGTACCTTAACAATGGAATTTCATTCCAAAAACTTGTATAATTGTAGAGAGCCAATTTTTTTAGTGTAGTGTATTTTTTGGAAATTTATAATATTAATTTTATGTAATTTTTTAAACTATGAAAGTCAATATATCCTTGAAATTACAATTCCTTTTGTTCATGTAGGCTATGAGGGTCTTAACATTATATATAAATAATGTTAAGACCCTCATAGCCTACATGAACAAAATGAATTGTAATTGGAACGTAGATATTAGTCTCCTCTAGTGTGACATATAATTCATTTTATAAATGGTTAAGCCAACAAAAAGTTATAGTAGAAATATGAGAGGTATGTATTCTAGGATTTTGATATATGCGAACACAAAAAAAATTAAAAATAGTACACAATATTAATTTTTTCAAAAAACTACATATTTGGAATCTACATAGTCGACTCTATCTATGTCTGTATTTTCGTCAACAACTAATTTTTGTAGCCTATATAAAAATAACTTTGAAAATAGAGTTGAAGAGAGGTATTCACAAAAATGGAGGTTTTTATCAATTTGTAGATCAACCCATTATGTTTGTCATCCTGAACCTAAATCCGAGGTAACCAAGTCAGCATACATGTACGCTAAAGTTGTCACTCCCACCCAAAAAACTTTGAATTCAAAAGAATGTGCACACTCTCTAGGAACACACATGCATTCCTAAAGTGCATGCACGTTCCTAAAACTGTTTCACATTATTAGGAATAGGACCACATGCATGTTTATGTTAAGAATAAATAACTCTCTCTCTCTCTCTCTCTCTCTCTCCATCTCTCTCTCTCTTTCTTTCTCCCCATCTCTCTCCCTCCCTCTCTCTATATTCCTCTCTCTCCCTAT
>JZKD02S1602507.1:41514-52850 GCA_000966675.3 Picea glauca
TATATAGACTTTAGTAGTCAAATGAACCAATTTGATTTCTAGCTTTGTTGTAACTTTGAAAATAGATTATTATTTTGATGTCTAACTTCATTGTGACCTTAAAAATAGATTATTATTATGACTAACACAACCACATTATAAACAGGAACCATATATAGTTGAACCATGCATTTAAACAAACATTTAAACAAAATAAAAAACCAATTCAATAAACTTATAATGAGCAGCAAGTGCTTACCAAACAATGCCAAAAGTCTGCAACAATCTAAAGTTCAACACCCCGTCCTCTGCAATGATCTCGGGCTCAACAACGATCCACCGATAGCACGATCAAGAGTGCAGTGGTTCAACATGGATATACGATTTCAATGATGCATCAAAGATAGATCTACGCAGAAATAGATCCATGCAGATTTTGATATCCAGAGATAGTTCTATGCATAAATTGAAACACTGCTATTAATCCTTTAATGCCCACTCCAGCCCAACCAAACGCACAGAGAGGAAGCGACATTGTCATTAAGTGTTTAATGCCCATTCCAGCCCCATCTAAATGCAAAGAGACAGGAAGGGACATTGCCATTAATCGTTTAATTCCCACTCCAGCCTCATCAAAACGCAGAGAGAGGAAGCGGATACCTGGTCATGTCCGTCCACTGGTATTCTAAAGAAAACAAGAAAAATTAAGAACATGGGAGATTTGGTATTCTAAAGAAAATAAGAAAAAAACTATAAAAATTAAAAACATGGGAGATTAGGTTTAAGATTTAACGTGAAAAATAAAATACATGGGAGATTAGGTTTAAGGTTTAACGTGAGCCCTCCTTTCTGGACGACTACTAAGAACATTCTGGCTAGTTAAATTTTATCCATCAACTCAATATTTATTAGGTACGCCTATTAGCGTAACTATTCCGAAATAAAGACACCTATCGACTTAATTATAGAAAAACCAAAATTCTGGAACCCTATTTCACGATATTTGGAAAGGGTGAGCAAAGTCGAGCAACCTCCAGATATTGGATAGATTTAGGGTTAAACTTTGAATCTATCAAGTGTCTACACTTTGTTTGTATTTGGAGAGATTTGATTTCTATGAATATAGATAGATTCAAAGTTTAATGGATTTATGTTGATTGTTATTCATTCAATATATTCATTCAATATATATATATATATATATATATATATATATATATATATAATGTTACATGAACATAGGCTGTAGAGTAAGTTAACCCTGTGTTAATAAAGACTATAACCATATTTACTATTGGCTTGGCACCATAAAGTGTTGGAATAAGAAGTCTAAAATACATATAAAAATTAACAAAAATAAAAAAGCAAAAAATATTTTCATAATCTGATTTTTAAATTTACGATGATAGCATGCTAAAAGTTTAGACATAGTTAAAAATGCAAATTTGGTTTACTTTTTCAATTTTAATTAGATGAAAAATTCTAATTTTTTTGTAAATTTTCAATTGAAGCATGGGAATGGACATTCGAAACACACATTTAATTAAACTCTTTGTACAATCATGTAATAACACTTGCAAACAAGTTAGGTATTTATTTAACACTTCAAACCACTATAGTTTTAAAACTAAAATAAATGAAAATATAGCCAAACCATTATAGTTTCAAAATTAAATTAAATAAAAATATAGCCATATAAAATTTAAAAAAAAATGAAAATTAAGATTAATAAAAATTTATCATTTTTATGATAATAAAATATGCTAAAAAAAACCATAGAAAAATTATAAAATAAAATTACTTAAAATACAATTATACTTCATTATTGTACTTCAACATAAATTATATATATATTAAGTAATGAACTTTGCATATCATTATTCTTTTAGGGGTTTAAACAACTCACAAATATTCTCTTTCTCTTGCACTAGAATGTACTCTTACTTTTAAAAACAAAAATGATATAACAATAAGATATCAGCAATATCCTTTTTCCTATACACCCTACACCCTTATACTACATTTAAAAAAATAACTTTATATAAAAACAAAACAATATTTTACTTAGGATGTTAGAAATAATTTTATGTTAATGCAGAACTTTATATAAAAATCACAATTTTACAAAACAATATTTTATCCAGTATATTAAAAATTTCATTATAAAGTATTCTTAATCTAGAAAATAAAAAAATGACACGAAGATATATAGTATCCCAAGAGGATGCTTAAAACATTTGGAATAAGATATATATAAAAAATGATTTTATAAAAAATATATCATTTTTGTTTTAATATTTTGATCGTAAACCACTGTCATAAAATAAAATCAACCAACAAAATCGCTAGAGGAGAGAAAACCGAACTAAGCATACCAGAGACATGAGAGATTAGTACCTTTAGCCCTAGAGGATGCAAGAGAGTTCGTAGAAGATATATCAAAAGACTACCACCGACACAAAAGAAAATCCACCAACGAAGCCACTGGAAGAGAAGAAAATGAACAAAGCGTGCAAGAGACAGGAGACAAGAGATTTTAGTACCTTGTCCACTTTCCACTCCTTTGTATTTGACATTGAATGGCCGGGTGGCAGGTGAGGGAGTATTTGGCTGGGCATGTGCATTTAGTCTTTAGATTCAAACTCTGTAAATGACATTAAATGGTTTGTTACTATGCATTTTTGTTTGGTAACTAGTCCTTCTCAAGTAATTACCAGGACATACATGATCAAAACCAAATGGTTTTAAAACGAGGGGAGGGTGGAACAACCCTCCGAACTACAACTACCCATTTCCTACCAGAGTTGAAGTGTCTAATTCCTGATCTCTAGATGAATCGTAAATATTTACTTACAAAAAATAATCCGCTTGAGTTCTGGTAGTTTAAAGATTTTGCTATAGAAAGACTGTAGTAGGTTCCCTCTATCCCAGAAAGCAGGGAGAAGGTAGGAGTGCATGCAATCATGGTATCGAGGGAATATTTGCTCGGTTTTCATTCATGCTTATCATTCCGTTTCTCCTTTCTTGATCGAGTTATTTCTACAATCATCAATGTGTAAGGTCTGCGTTGGAGACATAAAATGTCAAGGCATTCATTAATCTCCCATGACATATAAAGTTGTTTAAAACATTTTTTTTTTGTTGGTTCCAAATTACAGTCTACACTGTTATATGCTATGTTACTGTTAAGGAATATAATCTCTCTGGTTTATCGAATATGCATAGATTAATTAGTTGGTTAAAGAATATAATCTCTCTAGGGTTGCTAATTTTTTATTGTAGAAAATCTATTTAATAATGAGAATGGCTAGTCATGCTCCATGATGTTTTCTAGTGTTTTTACTTATATGTGTTTGTTTATCAAATTAACATGGTATTAGAGCCCAAGCCAAGAAAATCTTAGAAAAAGTGGAAGAACAAAAGTAAAGTTTTAAAGGAACAAACCCTAGCCGCAAAGTTTTTTTTTTTTTTATTCTAGTGATCAACTTTTGCAATATTAAAAGCATAAAATTAGGGTAAAGGTGATTGAGGATTAAAAGAAAGAGACAAAGTTAAAAAGTGGAGAAATAAGGAAATAACCTTCACTTATTTTTTGTGATTGATTTTTAACGGCTTCAACAAAGTAATCTAGGGAAAACACACAAACATGTTCTTGTTGGCAAGAACTATGAGTTTTGGTCTCTAAGGATGAAAACCTTCTTGCAAGTTCAAGAATGTTGGGAACTAATGGAGAATGGTTTCTTAGAACCTGATCAACCAACTTTGTAGGCCATGATTAATGGCCAAAAAGATGAACTTGTATAATTGAGGAAAAAGGAGAACAAGACCAAGTTTTGGATCCATAGTTTAGTGGATGAATCATTTTTTCCCAAGATAACAAGAGAATCTAGTGCAAAGCAAGCCTGGGATATCCTGGAATTATCATATCAAGGTAATGATAAAGTGAATACTGTGAAGCTTCAAACCCTTGAAGATGAAGGAGGAAGAGAACATTCACCAATTCATGACCAGAGTGATGGGAGTTGTGAATCAACTTAGGATTCATGGAGAGAAGATCGAAGATCAAAAAATTGTTGAAAAAGTTCTTAGAAGTCTACCTANAATGACATTAAATGGTTTGTTACTATGCATTTTTGTTTGGTAACTAGTCCTTCTCAAGTAATTACCAGGACATACATGATCAAAACCAAATGGTTTTAAAACGAGGGGAGGGTGGAACAACCCTCCGAACTACAACTACCCATTTCCTACCAGAGTTGAAGTGTCTAATTCCTGATCTCTAGATGAATCGTAAATATTTACTTACAAAAAATAATCCGCTTGAGTTCTGGTAGTTTAAAGATTTTGCTATAGAAAGACTGTAGTAGGTTCCCTCTATCCCAGAAAGCAGGGAGAAGGTAGGAGTGCATGCAATCATGGTATCGAGGGAATATTTGCTCGGTTTTCATTCATGCTTATCATTCCGTTTCTCCTTTCTTGATCGAGTTATTTCTACAATCATCAATGTGTAAGATCTGCGTTGGAGAAATAAAATGTCAAGGCATTCATTAATCTCCCAAGACATATAAAGTTGTTTAAAACGTTTTTTTTTTTTGTTGGTTCCAAATTACAGTCTATACTGTTATATGCTATGTTACTGTTAAGGAATATAATCTCTCTTGTTTATCGAATATGCATAGATTAATTAGTTGGTTAAAGAATATAATCTCTCTATGGTTGCTAATTTTTTATTGTAGAAAATCTATTTAATAATTAGAATGGTTAGTCATGCTCCATGATGTTTTTCTAGTGTTTTTCCTCATATGTATTTGTTTCTCAAATTAACATGGTATTAGAGCCTAATTCAAGAAAATCTTAGAAAAAGTGGAAGAACCAAAGTAAAGTTTTAGTAAGTCAACAGTGTCAAAGGAACAAACCCTAGCCTCAAAGTTTTTTTTTTTTTATTCTGGTGATTTGCAATATTAAAAGCATAAAATTAGGGTAAAGGTGATTGAGGATTAAAAGAAAGAGACAAAGTTAAAAAGTGGAGAAATAAGGAAATAACCTTCACTTCTTTTTTGTGATTCATTTTTAAAGGCTTCAACAAGTAATCTAGGGAAAACACACAAACATGTTCTTGTTGGCAAGAACTATGAGTTTTGGTCTCTAAGGATGAAAACCTTCTTGCAAGTTCAAGAATGTTGGGAACTAATGGAGAATGGTTTCTTAGAACCTGATAACCAACTTTGTAGGCCATGATTAATGGCCAAAAAAATGAACTTGTATAATTGAGGAAAAAGGAGAACAATACCAAGTTTTGGATCCATAGTTTAGTGGATGACTCATTTTTTCCTAAGATAACAAGAGAATCTAGTGCAAAGCAAGCCTGAGATATCCTAGAATTATCATATCAAGGTAATGATAAAGTGAATACTGTGAAACTTCAAACCCTTGAAGATGAAGAGGGAGGAGAAAATTCACCAATTCATGACCAGAGTGATGGGAGTTGTGAATCAACTTAGGATTCATGGAGAGAAGATCGAAGATCAAAAAATTGTTGAAAAAGTTCTTAGAAGTCTACCTAAGAAATTTGAAATGGTTTTCATTGACCATTACAAGGAAAAGAGCCTCTAGTAGAGGTTTTGGAAGAAGCCCTTATAAAAATATCCCAAAAATCCATTTATAGCAGAGGACACTAGCGGAGGCAATGAAATAGAGGTTTTAGAAGATGGTTTTTATGGTGATTTTATAAATACCTAACGTATTGGTGCATTTCATACTATGGACACGCTGATGCTTTGAAAAATCACGCACCGTAGTAGGGCTATTATAAAAAAAACACTACGGTGCGCTGCGTAAATAATGACACACTGGTGTACACTGTTGCTCTAAAAAGTGACACACCATGGTAGGGTTATTTAAAAAAAATAAATACTTCGGTGTGATACTTAAATACTGACGCATCGGTGTGTAACATTTCTCTCAAACAGGGCGCGCCATGGTAGGGTTATTTAAAAAAAATATATACTCTGGTGCTCTACTTAAATACTGATGCACTCGTGTGAACATTTCTCTAGAAAATGTCGTACCATGGTAGGGTTATTTAAAAAAAATATATACTCTGGTGCACTACTTAAATACTGATGCACAAGTGCGCACTGTTTCTCTCACAAATAAATCACCATGGTAGGGTTATTTAAAAAAAATAAATTCTTTAGTGTGATACTTAAATACCAACACCCCAGTGCACACCATTGCTCTCAAACATGACACACTGTGGTAGGGTTATTTAAAAAAAGAGATTTACTCCGATGCGCTACTTAAATACAGACGCACCGGTGTGCCTAATAATGGAGCGCATACCAATAGGGTTAAATTAAAAAAAAAAGTATGGGCTCTAAAATTCATTTTTATCCTTTTCAGTGTTGTAGATATCTCAAGTATTGATACAAAATTTTCCTCTTTGAAGTTCCTTGTCGTCAGTGCTTCCCTTTCTTTCCTTCCTTCTGTCCATTGTTGAGTGCATGGCTTTCGGATTTTTCCAAGCAGTGGGTAAATTTGTTTTTTCTACTACGTGGGAACCATGCCTCCTTGACGAGGAAATGTCCATGTAATTTCTTTATTCCTTTACAACTTAAACTTTTAGCAGATTAAAATGCAAAANGCACTTGCAAATCCTTGGATAATCATATGCAATGGTTCACTATTCCCACCCCTATAAAGTTCAAGGATAATGTTTTGAAATATGGGACATGGATGTACTGAGTTGCAAAGATGCAAGAGATGAATCAAAATACATTTCAGCTCATGAAAACACTCCTCCTCTAAAAATATCAATCGAGCCTCTTGGAAGAGCGCTTCAGAGAGCACTCTATGCTCAATCTATTTAGTTCTCTTAATTCACACTTTTCCCACTCAATACAAATATTACTAATACAATGAATCATAGTTGGATGTTCTAGATCCTACACTTTGCATTTGGGTTATGGATTTAGGTTGATTCGAAGAGAATAGTAATGAGAGATAGATATGTAGAAACATCGACAATGGACAAAGAATAATAACGAGAGATCAATATATGGGAGTGAGGAGCCTAAATTGAAGCAATAGAAAAAAAACCTATGAATGATTACACCTATTGCAAGACCCTTATCAATAAATTATCGACCCTAAAGTGAATTGAATATTCCAACTATAAATCTTGTCTACATGGGGATTGATTGTCTTGTATGTGTGGAGAAATTTTGTTTCTATTATCGTGGAAGTCTTTGGTGGTTCTACTGAAAGAACTAGTTATAAATCTAGTCTGACGGTAGTCCTGTTGCTTTTGTTGAGGTTTTGGTCTAGAGTAGACTCCTTCTGCTTCACAATACCGGACAACCAAAATAGGAGAGGTCAAATGGGTTAGGGGAGTGGTAGAGGAAACCACAGGGGTCAAGTTCCTCCTAGCTTGATGATTTGGCTGGTGGCTTGGTTCTCTTGATGTTATCTTTAGTTGTTGGTTCCTAGGTACGAAGGTTGGACAACGAGCATTGTTGTCCATTCCTCGATCTTGGTGGTTCTATGCAGCAGTGGTTTTCTACAGTGCTGGTGGGCCTCATTGTCCATTCTAGTTCCCCTTTCATGGCATATTGGGCCTCTACACTTATGGTATCAAGCTATTTCAGTGACATGGTGGATTACTCTAACATGGAGGCTCTTAAGTCTAGCTCGAGACGCTAGAGGGGAAAGTGTAAGATGTCTCTCGGCCTGCTCTTGGTAAGGCCACAACACCTTCCATGACTAGGGCTAAGAGAGTGACCAAGAGGGCCAATACAACATTCCAAACAATGTTTTCGACTGAACTCAAAGAAAAGGTTGACACATTGGAGGAAATTGTCTTAGAGAAGCAGAAACAAGTAGCAAAAGAGGAGAGTGATAAAGATTTTGAGGGATGGTTCTCTGACTCTGGTTTCTCAAGGAGTAGAGACACCAAGGTTTTTAGAGCCACTAAGCACTAATGTCTTACTAAGGTCCTCATTACCCAAGTGCTCTAGGAGTAAGGAGCTCAACACAAGGAATTTCTAGATAAGTTCATGTTGTTTAAAGCCAAGTTTGAATTTGTTTGTAGACTAGTCTTTGACATCAAAATTGAGGTGAGAAATGGAAATGCCAATGAGTAGGATTGTGCTGGGAACTCCCAAGGGACCTCTTCAAATCCAATCATTATTAATGAGGATTGATAAGTTTCTTTTCTATTCTGTGTTGTGGTCATCCTATGTTGTCATTTTATATAATTATGCTTTTCTAAATCATACCACCATGAGTGCTATTAATTTCTAACTGCTCTTTTAGTTTATACAAAGTTCTGAACGTCCCTGAATTGAGTGCTATTAATTTCTAACTGCTCTTTTAGTTTATACAAAGTTCTGAACGTCCCTGAATTGACTAGGCACACACATGCAACTCTGATACACTCTGCTTGCTATGCTGAAGTTCGTTGTGGCCTAGTTTACTTTTTGGTCTCTCCCCTCCATGTTATATTATGAATAAATAAAATAAAATACTGAATTGAAGTACATAAGCAATTAAACAGTTATATTAAACATATTTTAAACACCACCGAAAAAAATAAATATATTAAAAACTAAAACATCTTTCAAATGCAAATTATAAATATATTTTTTAATAATTTCATAATATGCACTCCAAACTATTCTAGTAGCATAAACAAGTTATCTACTGGATTTTACCAAATCCAATAATAATAAAGTTATGCACGATATACTGTATTTAACTTCACAAGAATTTTGCCAAATTCAAGAACAAATTTATGTGAAATAAATTTGTAGCTGCACGTTTTCCATGATAACCTATGTCTAGAATCTACCAACATGCCTTAAATGTTGCACAGAGCTCTCCGCATGAAGCTCTTCACTGTGAAACGGATTGATACTGCTCTATGACGTTGAGCAAATTAGAAACAGATTGAGACCACGATTCTCCAGCCCGATTCTGATTGCTATTGACCTTCCTGCAATTTAAGCGGATTTCTCCTCTTGTTCCCGTTAGAGGACTTATGTTTCCCATGTTTATCATCGAGTTGGAGAAGTTGGAGAAAAAATTGGTTTGACTACTGCTGTAGTCAGTCACGATAGAAATCGTGCTTGCCCCGGCTGTGGAAAACAGTTCTTGATCTGACTGTAGAAGTCCCATGTTATTTTGGAGATTACCGAAGTAGTTATTGTCGAAGGTGTCTAGAGTGGTCGGATCTAGTGGGGTTAGGGTGTTTCCGCTACCATTCTGTGGGCACGTGCTTTGCAAGGTGGATAGATAAGATGAATTCAGTGTCGGATCCGGATTGCCCGTTCCGTTGAAATTGTAAAGTCTACTGATGAACACTGTGCAGCGAGCTCGCCCGATTGTGTGCGCCCCTGGATCCAGTAACCACCAAATTAATACATGCACACAAGACTTTGAATCTATGAAATGACCATAACAAAGGAGAAGGCATTGAATCTATGAAATAACTGTAACAAAGGAGAAGGGATGGTATAAAATGGATTTTAATAGCTTTACTATGTAATTTTCACGGTTGGAGAAATAGATAAGGAAGATAGTTTGCTAGGATATGTGCTAAAATTAGGAAGTCAAACACAAGTTGAAAAATACCATACAAAGCAACTACATCTGTTACCGAAAGTCCCACATCCTGGAACTTTGTTATAGTTATGGAGAGGTTGTCAGTTGGTGCAGGGATGGCTGTGTTTGGAAGAGTTGCATTGGCAGTGGTGCTATCCCGTCTTCCTAACTGCACACTCCAGGATGGACCGCCAGACTGCACCATTTAATTGTTATGATGATCATGTTACACAACTTCTATATATATCTTCATTTTCAGGAGTTTTAGAGTTCATGTTGTAAAAACTAATTCCAAAATTAACTGTTAGAGAGATTAAGAACTATTTTTCAATTAATTAAAAGAAAAACATTAACCCAAATAAATGGCTATGGCTATAATCTTCATACAGACCAATACTACTGACTGCTCTGCAGCTATGGCAAGAATGTCTGCACAAGAAACTGTTCCGTTGCATGAGCTCTCTACTGCCGACTTGATGTTGTCCACCACGTCAAAGCCCCTCAGGGAATTGTTGTTAGGAATCGCTGTCTTCTCCCCAGTAAAATTGGCCGTGTCATCCAAGAGAATGGATCCATCACAGCCCTTAAAATCAATGAGCAAATGAACTTTCAGTATTATAAATCCCTTTAAGATGTACTGAATACAAATCTATTCAATAAACAGACATATGGCTACTTACATTAACAAAGCAGTCATGAAAATGCAAACGAAGGAGAGAGGCCGCTATCCTTGAATCATTTTGCAGAGCTTGCTGGATGACCTGCCCCACTATACTGGTAACGTTGGGGCATGTACTCTGGTAAAAATTAGGGCTAAGCTGAGCACTGACGCATTGAACGAATGCAAAGACAAACGCAATGGATATAACATTGACCGAAAAACATCGAAATGCCATGATGATTCCTTTCACTGGAGAAACGGCATGACACTATCCTTGAAACATTCTGCAGAGTTTGCTGTATAATATGCCTCACAATACTGTAAAAGTTTGCTGTGCACTGGCACATCCAGTTTGAATAAAATGATGGGCTTTTTCACTGTGGACGTCGCTACAGTGGTTAGATTTGATAGTATCAATCAAATCAAGGTGAAGCAACCTATAATCAAATCAAGGTGAAGCAACCTATATTTGTAGTGTTGGAATTTCCCTTTGTTTTTTCATGCTTGGCAATGTTCCTTCGAATTTCCCTTTGGTTTTTTTGTTGATGGCAAGGTTCTTAAAAAGGGTTCCGCGATCAATCAGATAAAGCTGGAGCAACCCGATCAATCAGATAAAGCTGGAGCAACCTATATTTGTAGTGTTGGAATTTCCTTTTGTTTTTTCATTGACGGCCAAGATTCCTAAAAAGGGTTGATAGGTATTGGTCCCGTGATTTCATGGGACTGAATTTTCAGTGGTTTACTCGCTAATAAAATTTGATAATCTTATTTGTTAAATTTTTTAATTTTAAATTTAAATATTCTCTTTATAACTTTTTCTTTAAAACCACATCTTTTACCAACAAAGTTTTATAAATTTTATCTTTTAAAAATGGAGTTTTATTAAAATAATATACAGAGAAAGGAAATGAGGTTTATTATATCATGGATTTTCTATTCTAAATCAATCAATATCTTAAGGGTGTGTGCACAAAGTTGGTGGACCAAAAGTGTTGGTTTTTAGTAAGGTGCATTCTTTTATACGTTCTTGATGTGACCCTCCACTCAACATGCCATGTAGGCACATTTTTGGGAGGGCACACATTCCTAAAAAAAA
>JZKD02S1602507.1:52860-68691 GCA_000966675.3 Picea glauca
GTGGAGATGAGAGAGGGAGAGGGAAAGAGAGAAAAATAGGGAGGGAGAGAGAGAGAGAGAGAGGTAAAGAGAGAGGGGGGGAAGGAGTGGGGGAGAGAAATAGGGAAATGGGGAGAGAGGGAAAAATGAGGTAGAGGGGGATACATAAAGCGAGTGAGAATCTAAAAAATCAATCAAGAGAGCGAGAGAGAGAGGTCAAAGAAAGAGGGGTAGAGTGAGACAAGGGGGGAGAGTGAGTGAGTGAGTGAGAGAGAAAGATTACCTCTAATCTACCCCCTTCTGACTTCTCTTCCTCTTGAGTTTCATCCTCTCTCTCTTTAGTCATATCTTCCATCCTATGCCCTTGTACTTTTCTTTCTCCTTTCTTTTTTGGGTTTACCTCTTATCTAATCCCTTCTCTCTTTTCTTATTTTTTCTTCTTTACTTTAATCCTATCTTTTAGTCTTTTTAAATCTATTCTATATTTTATTGTTTTTCATTCTCTCTTTTCTTATTTTTTCTTCTTTTCTTTAATCCTATCTTTAATTCTTTATAAATTTAGTACTTTAATTATACATTTTGGAATTAATTTATTTCCCTCCCAAATTTAATAATATCCTATCTTTAAATTTATTTTTGTCTATCCAACTGTTTCTTGTTTCACGTGGCCATTTAATACTTTAATTATACTATTTGGAATTAAATTATTTTTCTTCATCTTTCATAATATATCATTTTTACTTATTCTTTATGACCATTTTATTATTAATTTTCAACTAATACAATTTTATTTTCTTAATATTTCCTAAGGAAGGCTATTTCATATCTTGTTTCCTATTTAAACTTACCCATAGCCTTCAAAAGTTTCAGTTGTCCTTGATTATGGGTGGAGTGTCCACTCTAAATAAATTTCAAGCACTATAATAACTAGTTGTAAAAACCAACATACACAAATGTGTATCATTTAAAAAAAAAATCAATATTTAATTTAACTTTTATTAATCCCTAAACAAGGCTAGGTATTGTTGTAACTATGCCAAAGGCTAGGTATTGTTGTAACTATGCCAAAGGCTAGGTACTCTTCCTAATGTTTATAAAAAATATTGTTGGTTCACATCTTACCTAGAAAGATACATAGAGATGCTAAGCTATATACACGGCATTAATAACAATCTAATTGAATGGTTTAAGTTCCTATGTATAAGTCAAATGGTTGGAGTAGTTTTTTTATAAAATAATAATAATAATAATAATCTAATTTTAAGGTCATGGCCAAGTGAGACACCAAATTGGTGTATAAGACCCCTTTGTTTGTGGGACAAGGAACCCCCTCTGCACAACGATTTCATTGCTAAATTCTACGAAAGTATACATACCCTACCCCCTCTGGATTACTATCTATTTTACCTTACCACTGAGTTGCAATTAGAAACAATCTTCAAAAATCGAGTTTTGTGTTTCAATTAATAACCACAAATCCATTTTTTTAAATGAATGGATGGTTGTTTATCTTTGTATGTGAAACTCTTAAACCATCATCTACATATGATGTTGTCGTCTTCTTACGAAAACCCTCCCTACCTAACGTTTTCTTATGAGAACCCTCAATGCTTTAGATTATACTTTAGTTAAAAATCAAAGTTGACCTCTTTTTACTTTATGCATCACAATATTGTAGTTCACAATATTGTAGTTATTGTTATATGGGATGCACTTATATTGGGTTATGGTGATTACAACACAAAGAAATTAAAACTAGACCTCAATTTCACAGCTAATCTTTACGATATTTTAATTTTTTTAATTTTGAACAACATGTGTTGTTGTTGATTATATATATATATATATTGATACTTAAACTAACATAGTAAACTATATTGAACACAAACCTCATTTTTGTTATTCAATTAAGTAGATATTTATATAGAAGTTTTTCTCAACACCATAACAAACTCATGAGGAAATATCTCAAACACGCACACATAAATAGGATCTAATAGTTGGAGAAGATCTCTCACAATTAACTAGATCTAAAAAATCCAAACCAATCTCTGTAAGCATTAATTCTAATGCCCTCCCTTAATGATTACATCACTAAGAACAATAATGAAATCAAATAAACACATTTTACAAAAAATATTTTCTGAACTTTCATCTTTGTCTAGTATGGTCTTCATTAGTGCTTCTATCTACTTCTAAACTCTTGTAGACTACGCTCCTTCTCTCCCATTCATTCAAGCTACCACTTCTTCCATTTAAGATACAATTTCTTATAACCATCAATGGCGTATTTGTAATGACCGACAAGTCTATATGTTTCTTTTCCAAAATACAAAGCACAATGTTTTTGTTAGAAAAGAAATATATATACTGAACCATTCTATTGACACACTCCCATCTGTCAAAGTACATGGTTTTTCACTGTATTCACCATATATAGGAGAGTTGTCTAGACATTGAATGTACCTAGAAATCAATCTTACAAAGTGACCTATTTCACACAAGATTTACAAACACACGAGGATCACAACTATAACCAGTAGTCGTTGTTCTTGGGTCACTGCATCCTCCAAGAAACACAAGCCATAAAATATTGTATACATAACCAAACTAGTGATCGTGTTCTTCTGGAAAGGAGGGGCTTCCGAACACACCAGCTTAAGTTAAGTTACCCTATTCTATGAGAGGTCTTTCATCATATAATTTCATAAACAAATAATAGTAATATATTTAAATACAATGTCTTCTCACAAACTCTTCAGACTAAATACAACTATTTTATGAAATAAAGGTTTAACACTCAAAGTTTAGGTACAGTAGAGATTCTAGATATTCTATAGCACAAGTTGCACTTAGACTTGCGAGAAAACCGAGGATATCATATTGATTCATACGGGAAAATTCTGACACTTCTTCGTCATCTTCAAAGTCTATCGAGAGATGATTTTCCTTGTTTCCCTACCTGCCATGTAATCAGCTGTGCATATCACTGCCCTCAAAGAAATGATTGAGAAAGAAAAACTTGTCATTTTGATCTATCCAAGCAATTTATAGTTGAGTTCTAGTTGCCAGATCAATCTGAACTATCCATATAAAGTCAAGTTGATTGAAGGATCTATCAATTGACGCGTTTGCAACTAAGTTTCCAGATTGTAACACATCCCTCATAAAATAAATTGTATTTTCAAGAAAATCATTTTACTCTCCCTTCCATAAATACATCACCCGGGACGGAAATGCACTCGTGATCATAGGTTTGTCACACTCATGATTAAAATCCACCAATCATTGTTTTCTCAGGCTCACTAGCTCCCCTGTCTTTAGTAAATTCGCACCCTCTAGCTCCCTGGTTGTGTTGAAATCCCAACAAGAACAAAACGATCACTGACTAACATAACCCTGCTCATCAAATATCACATGGTAGGTTGTCATGAACTCAATTGTCGATATCAAATTTCAATTCCAATGTCATTTTGTTTTCACCATTACAACTACGTGGGAGCTACGTTTCTCAAGCCTGCAATCAAGAAAACAACTCTCACACACAAAATTTCACACTCCAACAATCACTCAAAAAAAACTATCTATTCACACACCTACGCTCTAATATCAAAATAGTAAACTAGATTGCACACAAAACTCACATTTTATTATTCAATCAAGTAGATATTTATATAGAAGTTTTCCTCAACAACATAAAAAACTCATGAGGAAATATCTCAACCACACACACATAAATAGGATCTAATAGTTGGAGAATATCTCCCACAACTAACTAGATCTAACAAATCCAAACCAATATCTGCAAGCATTAATTCTAACAAACTATCCAATTAATTATATTGATACCTAAATTTAGTGAGAGACATAACAATAAAGAATAATTAAAAAAAGAAATAGACCATAATTATAGACAATTTAAGCAGGTCATAGAGTGACATTTATTTTGTTTTATAAAATAAAATGGACTATGCACTTGTCAAATTTCCCCTAGTCCAAAACTTTTGTTAGGTCAATTAGATTACTTCAAAAAGGAGAGGCCTTCTATATCATTGTTGTTGGTACCTGTTCTATAAGCCTTGGGACCATTTCTCCCTTACTTAAACCAGTTCTAGAGCTACGCGACACTATTAAATATAGACAGACGATCAACTATGGATTAAGAATAGAGTAGTTGTAATCCATTAATAAATTACTCATACTACTATGTCCATAGATGATTTTAGGGGCTAAATTTCACAAATGGCCTAATTTTCCATGGTTTTTCCCAAAAAAAGATTCGCCAATTCCCATTTTTCTAAAAACGAAATTTGAATATTTTTACAAAAGTATCGCCAAACATTTTACATTTTTCATATTAAGGACTACTAAGATTAGCCCAGGTTTCTACATTCTAATATAAATTTTCATCCTTAAAATTATCCCTGACTATGTTATTTTAGAGATTCATATATAAACAATCCACCATTCATTAAGAATAAGAATAGTAACCCAATATAGTATGTCATTTTAGAAATACATATATAGATATTCGACTATTGATTAAGAATAGTGATGCAGGAGCATCGACAACTCATCAAGCGAGCCAGCATGGAGCGGAGGACAGCTGGACAGCACCAGCACAAATTTTGAAAATGCCTTGATACTGTTGCACAAACATTAATGTGTGGATTTAATGAAGTGCACTTGTACATTGTAATGGACCTTGAGCAGATAGCTCTCATCCTTAGGTAGATAGATGACATTTATTTTAGTTAATGCTGGTAGATAGGATTTTAATTATAGATTTGATAGTGTAGAGTCCAAGAGGGAAAACGGGATATAGACACCCTCATTTGTATCATTGTAGGATGATAAAACAGGAGCAAGAAGAGAAGAGCATGCAGAGAGCTGTGTATGAAGAACACCCATGTACAGATATTGAATTAATAAAAGAAGGCTTTGATTCAATCTCATGGTTGTGTTGTTTTCTCTGTGTATTGATATTATGCTCATGGATGTTTTGCTTCCTGTCATGCATTGATTTTATATGCTATGTATGTGATTTCATGGTTGAATTGAAATCTGGAAGAAAGAAGGAATTAGTTTCAATTGTTTCTCTATTCTGAGCCAGAGGATTCCTGCAAGGAGTTCATTTGAATTTGTCTGCAAGGAGTGCATTGACAGGGGGCTTCAGATAGAGAAAACTTTTGTTCTAAGTCCCTAGAAGTGCAGATTTGGCACCGGAGCCGTGCAAGGCGTGCGCAGGCTAGACAAAGTCTCAGAGTTGCGATTCTGAGCAAGGATATTGAAGACTACTGTTGCAGGAGTGCGCAGAGTCGAAACAACTTCAACCCTTCAAGGTTGTTGAAGAATTTCCGCAAGGAGTGCGAGCAAGGGAGTTCTTGCCGAGAACTTAAGGTTGAAGCAAAGCTCAGGAGGGATAGGTCTTCAAATTTGTTGAAGGACAGTGGAGCTAAGTCGCGCGAGCATGCAAAAAGGAAGCATCGCAGATTAGCAAGAGAGAAGGCGAACGAGTCTCAATAGGGAGGCACTTCGTCAAAATTCGTGTTAACCGCGCAAGCGTGAGGAGGTTCAAAGCTCGAGAGAGAGAAAATCCGTCGATCCGAGACAGAGGGATTCGTTGGATCTGTGCATGACATCGCATATCAGGTAATCGCAAGTCGAAGTTCCAAGATATTACAACAAAGATCGCGATATCGTGAATAGCGATATCCCGATAGGATCAGAACCGTTCGTTGTGGAGGACGCATGTCAGGAGATCCTGAGGAGTCGGGGTTCGGCATATCGGAGTTTCCAGAGGTGAGAAACGCTTGCATGTTGGACTCGCGATCCGCGATATCCCGAGGTGACGTGGCAGTGTGGGACCATGGGAGCTAGTGGAGTACAGGTGGCAGAATATCGAGGATCAGAGATAGGGAAGACCCAAGTCCTTTGACGTCAAGATTCGCGATCCAGCGAATCCCGAAATCCCGACGGAGGTGATAGGTGTTGGAAAGGCCAACCCACACGTGTGCATCGAAGTATCGGCACATCGGGGTTCGGAGGTTGGAAATTCAAATTGTTGATGTCGCAAGTAGCGATTTCTCGATAGGGAGAATTTCGATAGCAGGGGAGAAGTCAACGATTGACCCACATTGGGTTTTGGGAAATCGTAAAGCATAAGATATGTGAACGTAGAATTCGCGAAATCACGAATTCCGATTTCCCGACCGTTAAAGGAGATCATTGTAGAAAGCCCTGTGGGTATAGGAAAGTTCTGATAAGGGATTTGAAGAGCATTTCATCTCTTCGGGCCGAGAGGGAAGAAGGTCCTGAGGAAGAGCGGTCGTGCCAGTGAGGGCGCAACTGCGTCAGAGTGGTATCAGAGCGGGGAATTCTTTGCTTTCTATAGCAGAGAAGAGAATTCGTCATGTCGCCCAGAAGAGAAAGACAATCACCGGACCCAGAAGATAGGGAGGTGCGGAGAAGAGGCAGACCAGCAGGAAATCCAGAATGGAGAGGCAAATGAGAGATCTCCGAGCAAGACTCGAGGAGATGGAGACAGCTCAGAGACGCAGAGTTGGTGCAAGGGATCTTAGTTATTCTGAAGTAGAAGAGGAAGCTGGACATGAAGAAGAGGTCACAGCAGAGGATGCATCAACCGAGCGGTTGATCAAATCCATTTCCAGAATGGGTGCGAAGACGAAGATGGACATTCCAGTCTATGAAGGATATCTGGATGCAGAAGAGCTGCTAGATTGGATTAGAGATCTTGACACCTACTTCGATTATGAAGATATCGAAGAGGATAAGAAAGTCAAGCATGATGTCATGCACTTGAAAGGACATGCATCATTATGGTGGGACGAGCTTCAAGCAGATAGGCGCTACAAAGGCAAACAAAATATTAAAAGCTGGGATCGAATGATTACGAAGATGAAGGAAAAGTTCATCCCAAGGGATTATCAAATTACTCTGTTCAGGAGAATGCAGAACCTGAGACAGAAACTGATGACAATGAAAGAATATACTGAGGAATTCTATCGACTGAACATCAGAGCAGGTCATCGGGAGAGCGATGATGAGAAGGTTGCCAGATATCTGAATGGTCTGAGATACGACATTCAGGATGAATTGAGTATGGTTACCATCAAGACGGTAGAGGATGCTTATCAAATGGCTTTGAAAGTAGAGGAGAAGCTGAGCCGCAAGCATGGTCAGCGAGGGAGAGGCAGAATCCAGCCAAAGGGTAAGTCAGTTGCCCAAGATAGGTTCCAAAAAGACAAGGACGAATGGAAGAAACCTCATGGTAAAGTTGAGAGAGGTGGAACCTCACAGTGAGGACAGCCATATGCCGAACAGAGAGGGCAGCATAATGAGCAGAAGGGAGATTATGCTGACGCTAACACTTTTCCTCGTACTAGAGGTCGAGGCAGAGGAAGAGGTGGAGTAATCACATGTTTCACATGTGGGAAGAATGGGCACAAGTCATTTGAGTGTCCAGAGAAAAAGAAGGACATTGGAGAAGCTCACATCACTGAAGCGCAGAGGCGGGATGCTGAGACCGAAGATGCAGAAGGCGGAAGATCGCTTGGGATGCATAAAGTCCTTTTGACACCCGAGAAAGAGGTGGAGGACTCAGCTCAAAGGAACAAACTATTCAGAACAGCTTGCAAGACCAAGGATAGGGTATGCAAGGTAATTGTTGATAGTGGTAGCACAGATAATCTCGTTTCAACCGAGATGGTAGAAAAACTGGAGCTGGAGACAACTGATCACCCGCGTCCATACAAAGTTTCATGGCTACAGAAGGGACATCAGGTGAGTGTTACTAAACAGTGCTTGGTTGAATTCAAAATAGGAGGATATAATGATAAGATCTTGTGTGATGTTATTCCCATGGATGTATGTCATCTATTGTTGGGTAGACCATGGCAATATGACAGAAATGTGGTTCATGATGGGAGAATGAACACATACACTTTGGAGAAGAACGGGAGAACCATATGTTGCTTCCGATAAAAGACAAGGAGGTGAAACCGGAAGTGAACAACACAATACTTCTCATGAGTGGGAAGGAGCTTCTTACATAGTTTGAGAAGAAGGAAGATCCACAATTATTTGTGGTCAAAAAACCGAGGATTTTTCTCACTAGCACAAGAGTGGATGATTTGCCGGATGAAGTTCAGGAACTGCTAGAAGAGTTCGCTGACATCATCGTGGACGAATTACCTCATTCATTGCCACCGATGAGAAGCGTGAGTCATCACATAGACCTCATACCAGGAGCTAGTTTACCGAACAAAGCCGCGTACAAGTTAACGCCGCAAGAAAACGAAGAGGTCAAAAGACAGGTCCAGGAGCTATTGGACAAAGGATTGGTTAGAGAAAGCTTGAGTCCATGTGTTGTTCCAACAGTACTTAGTCCAAAGAAGGATGGAGGATGGAGAATGTGTACCAACTCAAGAGCGATGAACAAGATAGCCATCAGGTACAGGTTTCCACAGCCGAGGATGGATGATCTGATGGATTGCCTGAGCAAGGAAAAGTATTTTTCAAAGATAGATTTGAAGCGCGGATATCATCATATTCGCATGAGAGAAGGTGATGAGTGGAAAACAACATTCAAGACAAACGAAGGTTTGTATGAATGGCTGGTTATGTCGTTTGGCTTGACGAATGCACTGAGTACATTTATGAGGTTGATGAACGAAGTCCTGTGGGAATTCATCGGGAAATTTGTCATTGTGTATTTGGATGACATACTGATTTACAGTAAATCAGAGGCTGAACACTTGAAGCATTTGGTTATTGTGATGAAGAAGCTACAGCAAGAGAAGTTGTTGATCAACATGAAGAAATCTTCATTTATGAAGACAGAGCTCATTTACTTGGGTTTTGTTATTTCAGGAAATGAATTAAAGATGGATCCAAGTAAAGTGGAGGTAATTAAGAATTGGCCATCACCGAGAAATGTGTTCGAGGTGAGAAGTTTTCATGGTTTAGCTAGTTTCTACAGAAAATTCATCAGGAATTTCAGTGGGATTAGCGCAGCGATGATGGACACAGTGAAGAAGTGACATAAGTCTTTTCATTGGACAGCCGAGGCTGAAAAGAGCTTCAATCTGTTGAAGTGGAAGATCACTGAACAACCGGTTTTGGCGTTACCGGATTTCCAGAAGACATTTCAGGTGAAATGTGATGCGAGTGGGTTTGCCATAGGAGCGGTCTTGAGCCAGGAGGATAGACCTGTTGCATATTTCAGCGAGAAGCTGGATGAGGCGAAGTTGAAATACTCCACGTATGATAAAGAATTTTATGCTATCATACAGGAACTGAAGAAGTGGAGGCATTACTTGATCCCTAAAGAATTTGTTTTATATAGTGATAATCATGCATTGCAGTTTGTGACTCAACAGGAGAAGTTGAATCAGAAACATGCAAAATGGGTAGAGTATATGCAGAATTTTACATTTGTAATTAAACACATTTCAGGTAATAATAACAAAGTGGTTGATGCTTTGAGTAGGAAGTGTTTATTGCTGCAGGAGTTCCGAGTCAAGACATTGGGTTTTGAAAATCTCAGAGACATGTATGCAGAAGATGCAGATTTTTCAGAAGCGTATGAAGCAGCTGAGAATCCAGTTCTCAGAGATCGAAGTCCGTGGATAGATTATATGATCCAGGAAGGATTGTTATTCAGAGGCAATCAACTGTGTATTCCAAAATGCTCCATGAGGGAGAACTTGTTGAAGGAGAAGCACAGTGGTGGATTGGCAGGACATTTTGGCCATGATAAAACGTTCATGAAGTTGAGTGAATCATATTTTTGGCCAGGGATGCGAGAAGATGTCAAGAGATTTGTTGACAGATGTCGAGTTTGCCAGCATTCCAAAGGGAGAAAGCAGAATGCAGGTTTTTATCATCCATTACCCATACCAGAAAAACCATGGGAGGCAATTAGTATGGATTTTGTATTGGGTTTGCCGAGAACACAAAGAGGTGTTGATTCCATCTTTGTGGTCGTGGACAGTTTTTCTAAGATGGCACATTTCATTCCATGCCAGAATACCAGTGATGTGACGCACATCGCGAATTTGTTTTTCAAAGAGATCATTCGACTTCATGGATTGTCGAAAAGCATAGTTTCGGACAGGGACACAAAATTCATAGGGCATTTTTGGAGGACGCTATGGAAGAAGTTAGGAACTAACTTGGCATTTAGTTCATCTTATCATCCTCAGACGGATGGACAGACGGAAGTGGTCAACTGGAGTCTAGGAGACTTGCTGAGAAGCTTGGTGATGGAGCACCATAATAGCTGGGATAGCATATTGCCACAGGCTGAGTTTGCGTACAACGATTCAGTGAATCAGAGTACAGGCAGAAGTCCATTTCAGGTTGTATATTGGATGCAGCCGAGGGGAGTTTCTGAACTGAGGGATTCAGAACAGACTGCGACTAGCAGTGCTAGTGCAGAGGAATTCGCTGAGGCGATGAAAGAACTTCACAGCCAGGTGAAGCAGCGACTAATGAAATCAAATTAGGAGTACAAGTGCAGAGCGGATCAGCATCGGAGACAACTTCAGTTTGAAGTTGGCAATCTGGTTCTGGCACATTTGAGGAAGGAAAGGTTCCCGAGGGGAACATACAATAAATTAAAAATGAATAAAATCGGACCTTGCAGAGTCCTGAAGAAATTCGGAGAGAATGCGTATGAAATTGAGTTGCCAGATGGCATCGGAATATCTCCGACATTCAATGTCTCGGACTTATATCCATATAAGGCTGAAGAAGTAGGAGATGGAAGTGATGAACAGCCAGAAGTCCAGTGACAGAAGCAGATGTTGATTGTAGAGAAGCTGCAGATGGAGTGCATACTGGACAAGCGAGTAGAAAAAAAGACCAAAAGCAAAGAATACTTTGAGTATCTAGTCAAGTGGAAGAATCATCCGGTGGAAGATGCCAGCTGGGAGAGTGAAGCAGAGATTCAGAAGCATGGACAGACCGTGCAGGAGCTCATGGACAGGAGCCCATGAAATTTTTCAAGCCGAGGAGTATGATGTAGGAGCATCGACAACTCATCAAGCAAGCGAGCATGGAGCGGAGGACAGTTGGACAGCGCCAGCACAAATTTTGAAAACGCCTTGATACTGTTGCGAAAACATTAATGTGTGGATTTAATGAAGCGCACTTGTACATTGTAATGGACCTTGAGCGGATAGCTCTCTTCCTTAGGTAGATAGACGACATTTATTTTAGTTAATGTTGGTAGATAGGATTTTAATTATAGATTTGATAGCGTAGAGTCCAAGAGGAAAACGAGATATAGACACCCTCATTTGTATCATTGTAGGATGATAAAACAGGAGCAATAAGAGAAGAGCATGCAGAGAGTTGTGTATGAAGAACACCCATGTACAGATATTGAATTAATAAAAGAAGGCTTTGATTCAATCTCATGGTTGTGTTGTTTTCTCTGTGTATTGATATTATGCTCATGGATGTTTTGCTTCCTGTCGTGCATTGCTTTTATATGCTGTGTATGTGATTTCATGGTTGAATTGAAATCTGGAAGAAAGAAGGAATTAGTTTCAATTGTTTCTCTATTCTGAGCCAGAGGATTCCTGCAAGGAGTTCAGTTGAATTTGTCTGCAAGGAGTGCGTTGACAGAGGGCTTCAGATAGAGACAACTTTTGTTCTAAGTTCCCAAAAGTGCAAATTTGGCACCAGAGCCGTGCAAGGCGTGCGCAGGCTAGACGAAGTCTCAGAGTTGCGATTCTGAGCAAGGATATTGAAGATTGCTGCTGCAGGAGTGCGCAGAGTCGAAACAACTTCAACCCTTCAAGGTTGTTGAAGAATTTCCGCAAGGAGTGCGAGCAAGGGAGTTCTTTCTGAGGACTTAAGGTTGAAGCAAAGCTCGGGAGGGATAGGTCTTCAAAGTTGTTGAAGGACAGTGGAGCTAAGTCGCGCGAGCAGACCAAAAGGAAGCATCGTAGATTAGCAAGAGAGCAGGCGAACGAGTCTCAATAGGGAGGCACTTCGTCAAAATTCATGTTAACTGCGCAAGCGTGAGAAGGTTCGAAGCTCGAGAGAGAGCAGAGCCTTCGATCTGAGACAGAGGGAGTCGTTGGATCTGTGCGTGACATCGCATATCGGGTAATTGCGAGTCGAAGTTCCAAGAGATTACAACAAAAATCGCGATATCGCGAATAGCGATATCCCGATAGGATCATAGCCGTTCGTTGTGGAGGACGCGTGTCAGGAGATCCCGAGGAGTCGGGGTTCAGCATATCGGAGTTTCCAGAGGTGAGAAATGCTTGCATGTTGGACTTGCGATCCACAATATCCCGAGGTGACGTGGCAGTGTGGGACCATGGGAGCTAGTGGAGTACAGGTGGCGGAATATTGGGGATCAGAGATAGGGAAGACCCGAGTCCTTTGACGTCAGGATTCGCGATCCAGCGAATCCCAAAATCCCAACGGAGGTGACAGGTGTTGGAAAGGCCAACCCACACGTGTGCATCGGAGTATCGGCACATCGGGGTTTGGAGGTTGGAAATTCAAATTGTTGATGTCGCGAGTAGTGATTTCCCAATAGGGAGAATTCCGATAGCAGGGGAGAAGTCAACGATTGACCCACATCGGGTTTCGGGAAATCGTGAAGCATAAGATACGCGAATTCTGATTTCTCGACCGTTAAGGGAGATCATTGTAGAAAGCTTTGTGGGTATAGGAATGTTCCGATAAGGGATTTGAAGAGCATTTCAACTCTTCAGGCCGAGAGGGAAGAAGGTCCTGAGGAAGAGCGGTCGTGCCGGTGAGGGCGCAACTGCATCAAATAGTAACCCAATATACAATGCAATGAAAACCACTCGAGTCTTTTATACACATTTCACATAACAAATAACTTCAACACAATGTGTAGACTATAATTTGAAACCAACAAACAAAATGAAGATTAATGAATTTCTGGGGATTTTAGTTCTTGATGAAAATGAAATATCCCACAATCAAATGATATCATGTAACTCACCCGACTATCGTTGGATCATATGACTTGGATGAGATCGATTGTTATATTTCATTTCGGGACAAGAAGGAGAGAGGGTGTTAAACCAAAGGCGACCCCTGAATCAACTCATGTCGTTGATTGTGTCTCCACGTGTCGAGAGGACGATCCTTTCGGCCCCCTGCTGAATTTGGGATTGTGGAAAGGCCTTTTCCCTCGAAAGCACCATAGTTATCCATTGTCAACAACTCATTAAGTCATGACCATCGATCTTGATAAGAAATTAAGTGCTCGTTTGGCTTAGCGCTTAGCCACCATCTATAGTCATATGGAATATAGAACATTGTTGCGATGATATGGACATTGTTATAGTCCATTATGTGGGACCATAACCCATAGGTCTCGGGATTAGGATCATTGGAAACTAGACACGAAGGACCCCCAGATTTTGTTTTCATTAGTTCTCCATTGTGTGAACACATACCTAAAACAATTGGTGGTTGTAGAAAGAAATAGATGGAGAGCGACCAAGAAAGGAGAAAAGAAATGATAAGCATGAATAAAAACTAAGTAAATATGTCTCCATTCCATGATTGCATCGTCACCTACCTTCTCCCCACTATCTGTGATAGAGGGAACCTGCTACAGGTTTTCTATAGAAAAATCTCTCAATTAAGCAACATAAATACTAGTACTCAAGTTGATTATATTTTGTAAGTAAATATTTAACAAAGTTACCAACTTAACAATAACTCTCCAGAGTTCTCATTTTTTTAGGGTGGTTATTTTTCACCTAAATAAAAAAGTGTTGCTACTGATAGCACCCTTTTTTTACAGTGGTTAAAATCAGACTCATCGCGTTGACAATTGATGTCATTATGATGTCATTGTGGACAAAAACTTTAAAATTCACCCTCGATTCAAAAAGCAATGTTACCGGTAGCATTGTTTTTTTTTAAGTTGAAATTATAACTTAATTGAAACTGTGCCCTTGACAACTAACACCATCGTCGATAAACAACTCAAAATCGGCTCCTAAATCATTGCCTAGATTTTTATTTTTTATTTTTTATAATTTACATTAAAATAAATAAAAAAAATGGAAAAAAAAATACTTGGCAAGTTAGTTTTTTAATTTTTTTTTTAAAAACACTCATTTTAGAAGCAAAAACTGTAACCCGAATTTTTTTTTAATTAAAAAATAAAATAAAAATAAAAAAGAGAAAAAAGAAAATTTATATTAAAAAAAGGGTTAAAGAAAAACCTAAAAAAACTAGAGAGAAAAAAAAAATTAAATATATGTAAAACCTTAAAAAAAGAAAAAATTGAATAAATAAAAAAAGGGTTAAAAAAAAAAAAATATGTAGAAAAAAAAAAAAAAATAAAAAAAAAAAAAAAAAATTAAAAAAATAAAAAAAAAAAAAAAAAAAATATATATATATATATATATATATATATATATATATATATATATATATATATATATATATATATAACACTAACCTAAAAAAAAATTATAAGCTTCAAAGCTTCACTGAAAATAATCGGGGGTCTGCGGTTAGGGTTTTCGCAACTACAGACCCCTCGTCTCTATTGTTTTGTGCCCCTTCACTGAATACAGGGTTTCTTTGGCATTTCTTCATGGGTATCTGGTGCCCTAGATCTGATATCTATTCAACTCGAGATCTTGTCTCCCTAGATATGGGATAACATTTCCCTTTCTCTCTAGTGGTCGCGAGTTGGTCTCCATATGCAATTTTTCATGGGCTTGCATCTTCGCTCAGGGTATTGATTCAGTGGTTTTGGTGCTCGAGATGTCGTCTTCCTCTCTTTTTGCACTCACGCCTCCTTTGTTATTGGCGTGTTGGTTGAATGGAGCTTGAGGTCCAGGTTTTTTATGGATCTGATGTGTTGATCAACACATTGTGATCTACTCTTGGGCGTGCAACTTCTGTTCCCTTTTTACTTTTGTTCGGTGACCATATTTGGGCTTTGAGGTCCATATTATTTTTAGGGCATGCATTTTTTATCTACCTTGGTCAACACTTTGAGGCCTTGTATTTTATGGGCGTGCGGCTTCTAGTCTCCTTCATTGGATGTGAGTTGAGGGTTCTGATTGGTTAAGTTGCTTCAATCGTTTTGGGTTTTTCTCTGGCTTTGATGGTTGTTCAGGGTTTGATATATACCCATATCAGGTTCTTATTGGTGGTTGTCATTTTCTTTTCTCTTCCTCATCTCAGAAGGGGTTTGGGCTAGAGATTTGAAGTCCTCGCTAAGGGTGTGAGGTCGAGAAGGCACTTTGAGCTCCTTTTTGTGGGCGTGCAGATTTATGGTTTCTCTTTTTTTGGTGTTCAAGGGGGTCTTTGTTGGTGTTGTGGATTTTTGGTTTTTTCTCGATGTGGGAGCTTCTCACTGCTCTGACCTAGTCCTTCCAGTGTCCAGGATTTCTCTCTAGCGTATGCACTTCTAGCGGCTTTATCTTGGTGGTCTTTTACATTCCTAGTGTGTACCTCATGGTAGGGTTCCTTGTTCTTCATTGGTCCTTTTCTTATTCATATCGGGTTGTTCCCAACACTTACTATTGTATTCTTCTTTGTGGATTATTAGCTAGTTTCTGCCCCCCTCGGGTTTGTTTTTCTACTCACTATACCCATGATTGAGTCATGCTTAAGACACCTACAAAATGTAATTTGGTTCTCTTCGGATGAATAGAATTATGTTTTTTTTCGTGGAAAAAATAAAACACTAACCTGAAAAACTTAAAATACAAAAATTTGAAAAAAATACCTTTAAAAAACTTTAAAATAAAAATAGGAAAAATAAAAAATATATATATAAAAAACTTAAAAAAAAAAAAA
>JZKD02S1602507.1:68741-86778 GCA_000966675.3 Picea glauca
AAGGGTAGGTTCCTCACCCAATTTGTGTCATATGTCCAAGGCATATGAAAGCATGCCATGTGTTATAATTGTTTCAATTTTTATTTTTATTTTTTTTGTTTTAGTTTGGATAAAAATAAAAAATTATTTTTTTTATTACGCCTAAGGCATTTCTTAAGGGGAGGTTCCTCGCCCGATTTGTTTCGTATGTCCAAGGCGTATGAAATCATGCCATGTGTCTAAAATAATGTGGAGATGTTTTCCTGTTTTCCTGTTGTACTTGACCTCCCTCCACCGCCTTGCTGCAACACCGCCCTTATCCTTACCCTTTTCACTACACCTTCCTCCACCACCTTCATGCACCGTCTCCCTTATCCTTTTCACTGCATATATATATGTTGTCGTCTAACACACATATACGATACACTTGCCCAAGTTCATGGAGGGATGAAATATATGATAGATGATCATCTAGTTGTTCACGAGGAAAATCGATGGTGTCTAACACACAGTTGAAGGCCGAAACAACTCAATTTCCATTCCATGGTGCCTAATAAGCACTGGAAGGTGGGAACAAATCAATTTCCATCTTTGATTTAATTTGTTGGGCAAAGATTCGATCTGGAAACCTGAAATTGGTTGTGATTGCTCGGTAGGTAAGATATGAGATCAAAATGGGCATCAATTGGAATCGATTAAATTTAGACTTGTTTTGATTAAATTTTGACCTTTTTCATAACGAGATCTTCTCCATGCTTTGATCGATAGTGATTGTGATTTCCATTTCGGGTGGTACATGGCATGGCATTAAATCTTTAGTATCCATCATGCATCATGCAAATCCCAGATCATAATACTTATATTCAACGACTATAAAACAAGAGTAATATCGCAGTGCTTGCGGGTTTATTAGAATCGCATAAGTGTCAGCATAAGAATTGCAAAAGTGTCGACATAAGACACAACAACTTTTAATTTCATGTAACAAAGGAATGGCTCTATGGCCATGGAATTTCTTGCCAACTCCTTTTAATTTCATGTACCAAAGGAATCACTAAATGCCCATGCATGAAACTCCAAAATACATTGTTTCACTGGTCTTAGGCTATGGCTAGCTCCACAATTCTTACCAAAATTTTATACAACAAAGTTAAAGACTTGGAATTCAAAGAGAATCAGCAAAAGTAAAAGGGATTTTCCCACCAAACTAGAAAAAATTCAACCACTTATCAAGTTAAGGAGTGAGTAGGAGTTACTAATTTAGTTGAAACCCAATGTAATAGGAATTTTGATTGGACAACAACTTTTACTTGTTTCTAACAAAAAGATCGTCATTTCTCCTTAATATATCATACTTGGATCTAGCAAAAACCTTCCTAACCCTAAACCTATTTTCAAGTTCGACTCCTAAAACAAAATTGATTTGGGGGTTGATTTTCATGTTTTTTTATGCAAAAATATGGGTTTTTTGGGCCAGAGTTCTCGTTTTGAGGTCACATTTATCATTAAGTCGATAACTTTGTTATTTATGACTCATCTAGAGATCAATAATTAGGCACTTCAACTCTGATCAGAAATGGGTAGATGTAGTTCGGAGGGTTGTTCCACCCTCCCCTAGTTTTAAAACCCTCTTGATTTTGATCATGTCTATCCCTGTAATTGTATAATTATGAGGAGACAATTACAGTGAGAAAACACAACAAACAATACAAAGATTGAAGCAAATAATCAAATATCTCAAGGCTTGATATTCTTCCTTCTCATTCCTTCTCTATTTCTCATATCTTTAATGAACAACTAATACATTCATGTATAGCCTTCATATTTCTACACATATGGAAATTGCTACAAATCATCTGCAACTAATTCTAATCATCTGAGGCTAATTTTAAGTAACCTTAAATTACGTTGAGAACATTGGTTAACCATAAATTATGATGCAAATAGTCTAATCAATATGTGTTGACAATGTAACATTATGTCAGCAATTACAATAATAGGATATAAGCATTATCTTCAACACTCCTCCTTAATGCTTAATGAGGTGATTCCAAGCATCATTCTCATGTAATGAAACTTCTCTCTTGGTAGTGATTTGGTGAAGATATCAATAATATGTTTTTCAAAACTTTAATTCAAATTCTCTTTTTTCCACAATATCTCTTAGAAAGTGATATTTGATATCAATATGTTTCGTGCGACTATGAAACACAAGATTTTTACTTATGGAAATTGTAGAAATGTTATCACAATGAATAATTGTGGCATCTTGTTGTTCTTGTTTCAGATCTATCAAGGTTCTCTTCAACCAAATTACTCCACATGTTGTTGATGTTGTTGCAATATACTCTGCCTCTGTAGAATATAATGAAACAATTGGTTGTTTATTTGAAGACCATGATACTACACCTGATCCTAGGCTGAAAACATAACCTGAAGTACTTTTTCTATCGTCAATACATATGTATAACCAACCAACCCAAAATTATTTGTTGAAGTATACCAAATGTCAAAAAAATTTGTTCCACAGACATACCTCAAAATTATTTTTGCTTCTCCAAAGTGAATCTAACTTGGACTTTGCATGAATCAAGAAATTAAAATTACTACTTGCATAATATCATGTCGAGTTGCAATAAGATACATGATACTTACTACTAAACTTCTAAAGTATTTATCATCTACCTTTTTTGCTCCATATTCTATAGAAAAAATTTCATTTGTATTGATAGGTATGCTCATGGGTTTACAATTTTCTGTTTTCCATTTGTGAAGAAGATTTGTAGTAATTTTTTCTTGTAAAATAAAAATACCATCATCCATTTGCCTCACTTCTATGCCAAGAAAATAATGCATCAAACCCAAATCAGTGATTTCAAATTCAATCATCATAGCTTGTATGAACTCTTCCACTAACAAAATACTTGAGGATGTACATATCAAGTCATCTACATATAAGCAAACAATAAATATATCATTTGTACCATTTGACTTGATATATAATGTGGCTTCACTTTCATTTCTCTTAAATCCCTTTTTCATAAAATAATTATATATCCTCTTATACCATGATCTTCGAGCTTATTTAATCCCATAAAGAGACTTTTTTAATTTGTAAAACTTATTTTCTTTTTCTTTAACTTCATATCCTTGGGGTTGTTGAACATAGACATCTTCTTTCAAAACACCATTCAGAAAAGTTGATTTTACATCAAACTAATAAACAAACTATTTATATTTTCATGCTAATGCTAAAACAATTTATTATTGTATTCATTCTTGCAACATGAGCATATGTTTCATCATATTCTATACTTGGTTGTTGAGCAAACCCCTTTGCCACAAACCTTGCTTTGTGCTTTTGCATAGACCCATAATCTACATACTTTGTTTTGTATGCCCATTTTACCCCAATGACTTATTTTTCAGTAGGAGGATCCACAAGCTCCCATGTTTCATTCCTTTTAATGGTTGCAATCTCTTCATCCATTTCTTTGCACCAAGATTCATTTTTTACTGCATCTTCAAAGAATCTTGGCTTTGCTTCAATCTGAGACATTAAAACAAAGTTAGAATATCCATAAATTTCATTTAAGAATTTTACCTTTCTTAGAGGACTTGGACTTGAAGCAAGACTTGAAGGTGAAGAAGATGATGGAGTGGATGTAGTACTAGTACTTGGACTACTGGTTGGATTTGTAGAAACAGAATATGCATTTTCATGTATAACAATTCTTGGACATTCTTGTTGCACTTCTTGATCCCACTGCCATTCTTATTTTTCATCAAAAAACATATCATGAGTAACCAAAAATATTTAATTTTGTGGATTATACAATCTATAAGCCTTTGTCTCCTCACAATAGCCAATAAAAATGCATTTCACACTTTTATCATCTAGTTTTTTTCTTTTTTCATCAAGAACAAGAGCATAATAAATACAACCAAAGACTTTCAAATGAGCAACACCAGGTTTTCTTCCACTCCATGCTTCATACAAAGTCATATTTTGCACACTTCTTGTTGGACATATATTAAGTAAATAAACATATGTAGCTACAACTTCATCCCAAAAACTATTTGGAAGACTTTTACCTTTCAACATGCTCATAGTCATCTCAACAATTGTCTGATGTTCATAATGGCCAAATCTCTTACAATAAAAGCATGCACTTGGGATTTTTCAAATTCTTTACCTCCATCATTAGTGTCATTATCTCTGCCTATGGTGTTTGCATTAAAAACTCTTCCTCGACCTCTAGCTCCTCTATTTGCTTGTCCTATTCCTCGTCCATGAGTGTTCAAAACTTCATCGTGGTAAAAAATCTCAACTTCATAACTTCTATCTCTCGAAATATTATCCTTTTCTTGAAAATCTTGCTCAAAATATTTTTCAACCGATTTATTCATTCTTTGTTCATGAGATCAAAGAGATGCCATAATCTCATTCACAGACAATTGAGTTAAATCTTTAGATTCTTAAACATCAACAACAATAACATCAAATTTTGTAGGAAGACTTATTAAAATTTTCTCAACAATTTTTTGATTTGTTAAATCTTCTCCATAAGATCTAATTTGATTCACTATTCCCATAACTCTAGTGAAAAAATCTTGCATGGATTCTGAATTCTGCATGGAAAGAGTTACAAATTCTCTTCTAAGAGATTGCAATTTAACAAATTTTACCTTATTTTTCCCTTGATATGTTTGTTGTAGCACATCCCATTCCTCCTTTGATTTCGTTGTTGCAATAAGTCTTGGAAAAATAGAATCATGCATTTTTTGTTGGATGAAAAAAGAGTTTTTGAGTCTTTTTTTCGATTTTCCCTTAATTGATCTCTTTGGATTTGGTTCAAGCCAGCAATAGCTTGAGAATCCACTGGTTATGTATAACCATTTTCCACCAAATCCCACAATTCATGTGAAAGAAACACAATTTTCATTTTAATGCTCCAAAAACCATAACTCTCACCTTTAAAGATTGATATTTGAGGCTGGGAAATATGAATACCATTGTTGTTGTTGGCCATTTATTTAAACTTTCCAGCACTCCTTCCAATAGCTTCAATTTGCAAAATATTCACCAACAAATGTAATATTTCCCACTACTGTAACCTGCTCTGATGCTCTGATACCAAATGTAGAATTATGAGGAGACAATTACGGTGAGAAAACACAACAAACAATACAAAGATTGAAGAAAAACATAAAATATCTTAATGCTTTAGATTATTCCTTCTCATTTTGTAACAGCCTCATCGTCACGACAACCAATGGCGTACAACAGGTCAATTTTTTTTTTTTAGTGTTGCGTTAAGAAATTAAAACATCAATCTAAACAGGGTGCATGAGTAATCGTTCACATAAAACATCATACGCCACCTTACAACCAAGGAGCAGTGCCATAGAAGTCATTTGTGGTGCGAATCCCAATCAAAAGTTCAATCACTCGTCAGAATAATCTTACATTTCGTGCAAGAGACTAAATCTAAAACCATCAACACTACACTAAAATTTGGTGTGCTCAAGGAGTTTACGTACTCAACTAGTCATACATCAAAATATTGAATTGCACACGAGCAATCCATTCAATAAATCTATCTGTTACACATCAACAATTTAAGCGCATGAAAAATTAATTAATAATTCAACATTCATCATCATGATTTAAGGTGTGATAGTAATCTAGCTAGATATCTCATACATTGTCAACTAAAGGCGCCAGGTAATAGTCATTAAATCATCTACTAACACTTCACAAATTAACTTGATACAATCGTGCATGTGTAAACAGGTTTCTGGACCAACGCACGTCAACGTGCGTAGAGGTGTGCGAGTAGTCATTACTTTAATTCAACATGCAAGAATTTCAATCGCAAGAAATTCGAGGCACAAGAGAATGAAATCCTAAATCTATCATATGAGGACACAAGAGGGTGCAAGGGAAACATCTATGTTATTCCAAACACGCAATTAACCCCACAAGGAAACAACAATGAAACTACGATTATTCCACGGCGCGTGTGTGATCCTATTACCAGATAACACAATCAAACGCCAATCGTTGCGCAAGAGTCCCCAAGACTTTTTATTCCAAGGCGCAAAGGACTCTAATCATAATGGAACATACTTTACACTATTTACAAGGCGCTAAGGAATCAATTTTAAACTATTTGAGACATATAATCGATTGTGCAAGGGGTCTGAAGACTAGGACCATCACTACTACAAGGTCCAAAACAACAGTAACACAATACAAGTAATTTAATAATCTTATTAAAGCTTTCCTTCTAATGTCCGACACATCCACAAAAGTCATAAGGTGACTTGTACAAAGTTTCCATACCAACCCTACATCTAAGAACCATGCAATGTGCTCACTAACCTTTTGTAATCAATAATACTATTCATTTAATTCAAATTTATCCAACATTTAAAACTTAGTCTCATTAAGGAGATGTGTGATTTAGGACCGCTAACTATTAAGAAGGTTAACCGAAAAAGAAAAACTTTCAATAAAGGTATATGTGACATTCAAGGAAACAATTATGCCACAAGGTTAAAATTCGAGAAATTCTTAAATAACTCGGTGCAGCATGACAATTTGAGGGCATTCAATAAGTGTTTGCTGCAACGAGGATAATTGGTGGCAATCCGAATGAATCTGTGGTAGCCATGATATTCGTTGCATTCAATTAGTGAAAACGCGGCTAAATGAGTAAAGTTGTGGGCCATCCATCGGTTTCGTGGAAGCAGGGAATGTTGACATTCCTTTTGAGAACGTTGCTACAGGCATGAAATTCGGGGAAACCAACGAATCCGTGGAAACAAGAATGTATGTTGGTAATCAATTACGAAAACGCAGCTACAGGAATGAAATTCGGGGCAACCCAATGAATTCGTGGCAGCAAGAACGTTGGCATTCCATTTAAGAAAACGTTGCTACCGGAAGGAAACTCGAGGGAAATCCATCAAATTCCGTGGCAGCAGAGAATGTGGGCATTCCGTTTAAGAAAAAACTGTTACCTGAAGGAAACTCGAGGGCAGTCCATCGAATTTTGTGGCAGCAGAGAACGTGGCATTTTGGTTTTAAGGAAACGCTGCCACAGGAAGGAAATTCGAGGGAGAACACTGAATCGTTTCCAACCCACATTCTGGAGGTGCAAGAAATCTTGGTCGACAACGCAAATGCATACCAACTTATTCATGAGAAATGGAGGACATTACACAGTAGTTAAGTGCGATTTTCTTCCTATCAACTCTTATGTGAGATACGACGCATGACAGAACCAGAAAGGCATACAATCTTCCTCCAAACAGCATAAAATCCCAAACAGAGAGGCCATGCATTCAATTGATAATGACAAGGCATGGGCTTGATGGAAGTTACAAACTCAAAGGGAGGCCGGGGTGCAGGTTGGATGATTGTCAGAAAGCCAAAAAAAATCTCATCAGGCTTCAATGTCTTCTCGGATTAAAGGAGAATTTCCTCAGGTTAAAACTTTTTACAAATTTAAGGACCTGTTCCTGTCCAGTTTCCAGATCGGGTAGCACACCCACTGCATCATTTAATAATTTGGTTTAAAGAGTGGGAATCCCCCGGTTAGATTAAACCACTGTCGGACCAACATTCAACAACTAAGAGAACAACGCTCTTACCTCAGATGGGTGATTGTAAAAACAAGGCAATCAAGGTCCTGCAATCGCAATGCATGGGAGGGAAAAAATCGATAGGTTATCAGGAAAATCATGCAATGCCAGCTCGTAATAATACGCTACCCGTTACTAAACCTCGAATCATAGAATTATTCCTGGAGCCTCTACTAGATCCAACACCCTGTGTTTTAGTTCGATGGCTCTGCTGGTTTTGGTTCACAACCTCATGAAGCTGCGTCCAGTGAAAAAGGAAAGGTAAATCTACATCTCAGATTTCAAGGAAGCAGATTAAGATTTGCAGTAGCATCAGTTAGTAACTCCATATCCTTTCAAGATTGATTTCTGGACAAGCAATAAAAGCAGGGGTGGTAACCCAAGAAAAACATTGAGAAAATAAAAACAATAACTAAATCGATGGGTGATAAGAGGTAAATTATCGCATCAATGAAGAAGAGGCGTTGAGATAAGGGTAGACCAGTCGGGTGTAAAGAAGGAAGATAACGCATGAAATCCAATGAAATTTAGAGCTTGGGTTGCCAAGGAGAAGACGAATAGCTTAGGCCTTGACCGATCCATTTAAAATTTGAGCGCAAGGTTTTTCCAAGGAGAGAAAACTAACTATAAGCCAGGAAGAAATCACAAATTCACCACATCTGCATGATTAAATTAAGTCTCCTCAAAATTTAAATCCTTGAATAAAATTTATGGAATGCTTTGCAATAGAATCAACACATTAATTCGCAACTTAATGAAATCAACACAGTTTAGGATAACCGTTATCGAGGCGAATAATCAGGCGTCGTTGTATCGCGCTTCCGCTCCATCCAACTCATGCTTGCTAACTGTTGAAACATCACCGATACCTCCCAGCCAACGCTAGGGGTACTCTTCTTCCCCCGAGCTGCAAAGGGGCCATGCACACAAAAACAAGAGAAAAATCTAGGTCCCAGCTCGCCTCGCAAGGTAGAGCTACCACTCCTTATTGAGTTGGGCATCCGAACTCCCACAAGAAAAATTAGTCAAAATATCAACACCGTAACCTTACGCCTACCAGCCGTGATCCATACTCCTCCTTCGCTATTCTTTTTATAGAGTTTTCTTAGTGATTAGTTTCTCAAACCCTCTTTAGATTCTTTTATTAAATTTAATTAGGATAAACCTCCCTCGTACACATGTCACTCGATCCCTTACTTGCACCAGAAAATCAATTTATTAATTAATTAAATTTTCCTATTTCCCTCACCCACCTAAAAGCATTCCTAAAAACGCTCCGCGGTGTCCCTTTATTCCCTTACATTTCTTAAATGATTGACTCATTTCTTAAAACCTATTTGAGTTCACAATTAGAAGGTTCCAAAGACTAGATTCTCTACTATGTTAGACATTCCCCTTTTCCTTAAGTTTCCCCTTTTCTTCTTAGTTCAGATTTAGCAAGTTTAGATATAAACAACAATTTACCCTTTTAATAATTTAATCCTTCATTAAAATTTTACTTTAATTATTAATGTTTGAATTTTCTTTACCCCCTTCTTGTTATATGTCCATTTAGTTTTTTTTTGTTCACAAGTTCTACTTAGACCTAGGTTTTAAATTCACTAGGCTTGGTGACAATTTTTAAGGGAAAATTAGTTATTAAACTTTATTCATACCATCATTCATTTTAAGGCCGACCAGGTCCTAAAGAGGCATAGTTTTCTAGGTACTAGGTTTATTAACTTACCAGAGTTAAAAATCGTGACGTGCCCTTCAAGACGCACTGCGTGCTCCAAGGGTCCCAATTGCTTTTTGACTGATTTTAGTAGATGTGAAACCACTGAAGTCAATACTTCGTTTGGTGACCTTGTGGGTGACTAAGGGCCTCTAAGGAATAAGGACCATGCCTTATTGCGCGCCTCTTAGAATCATCGTGAGCGACTGTCACAGTTTTCCCTCACAGCATTGTGGATCTCTCGAACTAGGTAATTGTTAACCTCCAGTTCGAGCCACGGTTGGAGTGCTAGTAGGCTGTGGCAGGGCTAATGGGCACCTCTCCCTCAATATATATGGTTTTCCTGTAGGACCCCTTTACTCCTAATGTGAGTCTAGTTAGCAAGATATCACCAGCCTACATCCATCAACGAAGCGTGTCAACGATAATCAATCAACATCATAATATCTAGTCATATGTCACATATGTAATATCAAAAACATTCAAACCATAACAGTCCACTCCCTGACTCGATCCGAAGTCCAAGGAGATCCATCAATGCCATCGGCATCCTCAAATGTCCAGAGTCCTGCACACTCAGGAAACCAGTCAATAGCACATGTCAATATAAATATAACAAGATAACATATCATCAGATCCTCAACATATCATAATCATAATCAAGATATTCAATCATATAACGAACCGGATCACTTTCATGCAAGTGTCCTCAAAGAATAAGTCCAATCAGGTGTGCTCAAGAGAGGGATGTTACATACACCCCGTCTTGTTTTAAACTTCATCCCGAAGTTTCACAGTATATAAGTGCCGAAATAAAGTGTCTAACAATATAAATATGTCTAGCTATCAAACAAAAATGGAAATTGTTGACGCATATCATATGCATCCTCCTTGGTCGCCGAGTGTGGACTATATTTTTCCCACTGGATCTTAACTAGATCAATTGTTTGACGTCGTAGGTGTCGAATGCGATGGTCCAGAATGCGGGTTGGCTCCACTGTGAGCACACCCTCGCCCAACATCCGCCAAGAACTCAAGTCAATCACATGTGTATGATCATTGACCTAAATTCACACCAAAAATAAGATAAACATCGTGAAACGCCTCAGGAACGAGGCACGACTAGTCGTTAGGCCCTTCATAATTATGCTCGACGCGATGTGCATCGAAAAACCCTTATGTCGATCCTACGCTTCTTTCATCCCCTTTCATATCATTTGTATTGGTTCTTTCAATTATTGGATCGCTTCTAGTCCTACCAAGATCCCATCCTCAAGTCGATCCCAACTCAAAGGAGTCTGACACGGTCGCCCCTAAAGAAACTCAATGGTTCCATCTCAATGGTGCTTTGATAGTTTTTGTTGTACGCTAACTTATTCAGCATCCAGAACTAATCCCAACATTTTTGTTGGTCCAACACACACATACGCAACACAACCTTACCAAATTGGTTTGTTCATTTGGTGAGCCTATCTATCTCAAGGACATGTTGTACTAAATTTCAGTGATGTTCCCAAGGCCTCTTGGGAAACTTGTCCAAAATCATCTTGCAAACATTGAATCCCTTATCAAATACGATTCCTTTGGTACGTCTGACAATCTCAAATCTTGTTGATATAAACTCTAGCTATACCTGGTGCCTAATGCTTCATACGCATATGGAAAAAATGTGAACTCTTTGTCAGAGTATCAACTGTCATGACAATCGATTCGTGCCTCCTTGTCGTTAACGACAATCCCAACAATAAAGTCCCTTGAAATGACTTCCCATTTTGATTCCATAAAAGCGTGTGGTTGTAGTAATCTTGTTGAATGTCTATGTTCAGCCTTCACCTGCCGACCTTCTATACATCTCTCCAAACAGTTGATGATGTTTGCCTTTATCCCTTCCATATGAACAAGGGCTTAAGGTCAGTCCTCATCTTCATGAATCCTGGATGAGCCACATAAACTTCTTTATGAGCTTAGCATAAGATCAAAACTTCTTAATTCGTCGTTGGGTTGTACTTAAATTCGGTTATTATATCTCAAGGATCTATCGTAGTCCATAGTATATCCCTCAAATTTGGTACCAACATGGTGTCTTGCCCGAAAAATTACTTACCCTCTTTATACCAGTCAGCATCGCGTTGTAGTTAGAATATTTTCACGTAGAATCATTTGAATAGGTATCATTAAAAATACACGTGGTCTCTGACTCAACGGGTCTGCCACTTTATTCATTGTTCTTTTTAAGTAGGAAATATCAAATCGTAATTGATAAGTAGTTCTGACCAATGCCTTTGCATGTGTTCAAGTCATTTTGCGTAAACAGGTGTTGAAAACCACAATGGTCTGTTGATTTTGTTCGAAATTTTTGTCCAATTAGGTAGTGTCTCCACCCTCTCATGGCATACACTATCGCTAACAAATCCAAATCGTGAGTCACGTAGTTATCCTCATGCTTCCTTAACTTCCTCGAGATGTACGTGTTCACTATATCGTCTTGCCTCAGACTCTGTCCAAGCCTTCCTTGGATGTGTCAGTGCATACCAAGAAGCCCTCATCGACTCCAGGAACTTTTAGTATTGGCGTTGTCGTCAAAATCTCCTTTAGCCTTTGAAATGCTTCCATGCATTTCTCGGTCCACACAAACTTCCTCTTCGTCTTCTACAATTTTGTAATCAGATTTTCTATATTCAAAGAACCCTCGATGAACCGTCGATAATATCCCGCTAAACCCATGAAGCTACGTACTTCTGGGAAATTTGTCGGCACATGCCACTCCACAATAGCCTCTACCTTCGGTGGCTCCATAGCGATGCCTTCGCCAGAGATAACATGCCCTAAGAAATGAATCCTTGATATCTTTGCGACCACTTCTCGTCATTTGTTCTCTCACAACACTGTAGTACCAAGCGTAAAAGTTCGTCTTGATCTTTTGTCATCTAAGAAAATATCAAAATGTTGTCAAGGAGTACTCAAAGGTAGTCAAGCAGAGTTTCCACAACCCATCCTTCTTCTATATGTTATTAATAGGAGCACTCCAAGGCAATACACTTGGATGTATAAATCCTAGGTCCAGCAACTCCTTCAGTTGTGCTTTCAACTCCTGTAATGCAAGGGTCGACATCCGATAAGGATTTCTTTCCATTGATTCAGTTCTAGGTTTTAGGTCGATTGTAAATTCCATCTTGGCTTTAGGTGGAACACCTGGTAATTATTTTGGGAATCACATACGCAACTCTCATACTACCAGAAGGTCTTCTAATCCTTCTACCACACCCTTGACGTTCGACACTAAGTATGCATATAACTTGCATCATTTTGTGTGCTCTCTTGTATATGTAGGGAAGAAATGAACTTTAGGGATACTCCCCGTTTTCTTCCTACAATCATGCGTATATGTCCTTCATCGTCAGTCCAACTCAACCACCTCATCTTACCATTGATTATCGCATCATGCAATTCCCACCAGTATGTATTGACCATGTCATCATAAGATCTTAATATCGTGACGTAGGTCAGACTTCATTACATTATCCCCAGGTTAAAGAGACAGTTCATACCCCTTCCTCCAACCATCTGGTTGGTACCCAAAGCCACAAGGACGAATCTAAACACGTCATGTCGAATGCCATTACCCAAATCCCTTCAGTGCGACACTAGAATTAGATCTCTCTGTAGCACCATGGTCTAACAAATTCTTAAAATTTTGTCTAGCGATGGCACCTGACGCCTTGAGCACAGTGGATTGGTGCTCATCCTGGTGGTTATTTACTGCGATCATGAATCCTATGGACCTTTCCCATATCCACCACAGTAGTGTGTCCTGTTGACTCGGTCGCTCTGGCCCCTTTCAACTGGACAGTCTTACTGGTAAGGTGACTCTCCACATGTCCATCGCCCACCTCTGGTCCATTACTCCTCGCCCCAGAATAGAAGTTGTTGTCCCACCAGCCTAAGATCTTGGTATGTTCTACTGACAAGCCTAGACGGTGGTTGCTAGCGGTGCTTCCACAGATGCGGTGGTCCCCTGTAGGGATCCCTCTACTAAGGAACCTATCGTCAAGGTGTCGCGAACAAGGGTCTTATAGACGTATCTTGATACAAAGAGGTCTGGTCTAGATGACCTGTAATGTTGTTTCACACTAGGTGTTGTCAGTCCAGATGATCTTGTAGGAATCCTACCCAAACTCCCGCGGTCAAATATTTCTTATATAAGAGGCCTACTAGAGTGCATCGTGCAACGTCCAAGGAATTTAAATCCTCACCTTCACATGAAAGCTAGAGTTAAGGCCGCACACGAACTTTCTGACCTCTAGCTTCTTCGAGTTTAGTTGCGGGGCATACCAGAGTATCTTCATAAATCTGATCTCATAATTTGGCACCGTACGACCACCTCGTCGTAAAACATGGAACTCATCGAGATGGCTCTTAATGAATTCCTCTGACAACTACTTCTCCTGGAATCGTTCATCGAACCGTTCCCATAACACAACTCTGATGGTCATGTTTAGTTGAGGTAGGAGCATCTCCCACCATAGAAGAGCGCTCTCATTTAGCTAAAGACCACCATGTGGACCTTTGTGTTGGAGGTTGTAACCATGAAGTGCGAAGCACATCGCCTTATTGTCCATCCATGCCTCGTCGGTTGAGTCGTCCGTGGCACTATGAACGCGGGAAATTAGTCTTCCAAAGTTCTCCGTGAATGATACCAGCACTAGCTGGGGCATGCTGTGGACCCTCAGGGGTACAGACGCCCTGGCCTTAAATCAGTATAGATGGTTAGTCAAGGCCTCTGACATTTCCCTGGAAGCACCTTGTCAGATTCAATGCATCCCGCGGGGAAATATGATTATGCTCAAGAATTGTTCTTCTCCTTGGGGGTTGGACCCCTCTGGCATGAGTGCTACTAGAGGCGTCGCGCCTCCTCCCCAGGCACCACGTCAGGAACCTTCGCAGCGTCCTCTAAAAATGAGTAACTCATGGACAGGTTAAAGTTTTAATTAGCGCTAAGTTATTAATTCAAGTGTATAAGTCAGTGTAAGGTGTGGCTATCCACAGCCGCAGGGTTGAACCTGCTCTGATACCATATGTAACAACCCCTCCGTTACAACAACCAGTGATGGACAACAGGTCAATTTTTTTTTCTTTTAGTGTTGCGCTAGTAAATTAAAACGTAAATCTAAATAGGGTGTGTGAGTAATCGTTCACATAACACATCATAGACCACCTTACAAACAAGGCGCAATGCAATAGCAGTCATTCGTGGCATGAATCCCAATCAAAAGTGAAATCACTCGCCAAAATAATCTTGCATTTCGCGCAAGAGACTAAATATAAAACCATCAACACTACACTAAAATTCAATGTGCTCAAGGATTTTACTTACTCAACTAGTCATACATCACAATATTGAATTGCACGCAAGCAATCCACTTAATAAATCTATCTGTTACACATCAACAATTTAAGCGCATGAGAAATTAATTAATAATTCAACATTCATCATCATGATTTAAGGAACGATAGTAATCTAACTAGATACCTCATACATTGTCAACTAAAGGAGCTAGAAAATAGGCATTAAATCATCTACTAACACTTCACAAATTAACTTGATATAACCGCACATGTGTAAACTGGTTTCTGGACCAACACACGTAAACGTGCACAGAGGCGTGAGAGTAGTCATTACTTTCATTCAAAGCGCAAGAATTCCAGTCGCAAGAAATTTGAGGCACAAGAGAATGAAATCCTAAATCTATCATATGAGGACACAAGAGGGCGCAAGGGCAACATCTATGTTATTCCAGACGCTCAGTTAACCCCACAAGGAAACAACAATGAAACTACGATTATTCCACAGCATGCGTGTGATCCCATGACCAGATAACACAATCGAACACCAATCGTTGTGCAAGAGTCCCCAAGCCTTTTTATTCCAAGGCGCAAAGGACTCTAATCATAATGGAACATACTTTACATTGTTTACAAGGCACTAGGGAATCAATCTTAAACTATTTGATACATATAATCGATTGTGAAAGGGGTCCAAAGACTAGGAGCATCACTACTACAAGGTCCAACACAACAATAACACATTATAAGTAATTTAATAATATTTTTAAAGCTTCCCTTCTAATGTCCGACACATCCACAACAGTCATAAGGTGACTTGTAAAAAGGTTCCATACCAACCCTACATCTAAGAACCATGAAATGTGCTCACTAACCTTTTGTAATCAATAATACTATTCATTTAATTCAAATTTATCCAACATTTAAAACTTAGTAAAAGTTCAAAGGGGTGGCAAGACCAACTATTAAAATTTAGAAATGAAACTTAAAGGACTTATGTCAACCACTGTCAACCACTACCATTAGTTAAATCTATGCTAAAACAACATGAATTATTTAAACAAGAACATGCACTCTCATTAAGGAGATGCGTGATTTAGGATGGCTAACTATCAATAAGGTTAACCGAAAATCATAAAGAAAAACTTTCAATAAAGGTATCTGTGACATTCAAGGAAAAATTTATGCCACAAGGTTAAAATTCGAGACATTTTAAAAAACTTGTTGCAGCATGACAATCTGAGGGAATTCAATAAGAGTTTGTTGCAACCAGCATAATTGGTGACAATCCCAATGAATCCGTGGCAGCGAAGATATCCGTTGCATTCAGTTAATGACAACTCGGCTACAGGAGTAAAGTCGTGGGCCATCCATCGGTTTCGTGGAAGCAGGGAACATTGACATTCCATTTGAGAACGCTTGCTACAAGCATGAAATTCGGGGCAACCAACCAATCTGTGGCAACAATAATGTCCGTTGGCTACAGGGATGAAATTCGGGGCAACCCAATGAATTCGGGGCAGCAAGAACGTTGGCATTCCGTTTAAGAAAATGTTTCTACCGGAAGGAAACTCGAGGGAAGTCCATCGAATTTCATGGCAGCAGAGAACGTGGGCATTCTGTTTAAGAAAACGCTGCTACCAGAAGGAAATTCGAGGGCAGTCCATCAAATTTCGTGGCAGCAGAGAACGTGGGCATTATGTTTTTAAGGAAACGCTGCCACAGGAAGGAAATTCGAGGGAGTCCATTGAATCGTTTCCAACCCACATTCTGGAGGTGCAAAAACTCTTGGTTGACAGTGCAAATACATACCATATTATGCGTGATAACTGGAGGGAATTACACAATAGTTAGGTGTGGTTTTCTTCCTATCAACTCTTACGTGAGATACGACTCATGACAGAACCAGAAAGGCATACAGTCTGCCTCCAAACTGCATAAAATCCCAAACAGAGAGGCTTGACATTCAAATGATAATGACAAGGCATGGGCTTGATGGAAGGTACAAACTCAAAGGGAGGTCGCGGTGCAGGTTGGATGATTTCCAGAAAGCCAAAAAAAATCTCATCACGCTTCAATGTCTTCTCAGATTAAAGGAGAATCTCCTCAGGTTAGAATTTTTTACAAATTTAAGGACCTCTTCCTGTCCAAGTTCCAGATCAAGTAGCACACCCACTGCGTCACTTAATAATTTGGTTTAAAGAGTGGCAATCCCCCGGTTAGATTAAACCATTGTCGGGCTAACATGTTGGAATACGTAATTTCTACTGCCATTAAATTAGAACATTCTACTCAACCACTAAATTTCTAGAAAGTCCCACTGACAGCACACCGACGGTGACAGCACGGTTCGAGATATTTCTGCTACTGTGAGAACTCTCCAGATTGTCTAGAGTCTTCTAAAGCCTCTATAAATACGAGGCAGATGTATCTGGTTTAATCAATCAATCAATACAATCTATTTTGTGGGTTATTTGTCTGTGTGTTCAGCGTGTGAATCCTTCAATTTGGTATCAGAGCGCAGGACTGGGCTCACTCCCTCACGGGAGGGCCCAGGATCCTGAGAGGAGTCGCCCAGCACTAAAGAGCGTCCGCATAAAGCATTGAGAGCTTAGGAATGCCGCAACTGAGCTGCCCCATTTCTGTTCTCAGTAAGAGTTGAACGCTAAGCATTGAGCTGCCCTGAGTGTCGTGAGGTTGAGAGTATCTTGTGCATTCTGTTGAGAAGAAGATGCTGCAATTGTTGAGAATCTGCTGAGCCAGAGAAGAGGCCGCAGAGTAGGCTGAGCTGAAGTCCCGCGTAATGTTTTGCTGAGAGATTTGGAGAGTTGAGGAAGCCGCAGCTTCCAGGGTAGCAGTGAAGGCCGTGAAGCGTTGAAGAGAGGGTCGTGAGTCTTAAGAGAGCTAATGCCGCAGAGAGTTGGAGAAATCCGCTGCCGGGAAGAAAGACGCAGAGCTGCCCCCATTTTTGTTCCTTTCGCTGCAATTGTTAAGGATCAGCGGAGCAGCAGACTCTGTGAGGGCCAAGGGTTCGTTTCGCTGAATTCCAGAGTCCTCTCAAACTTTTTTTTTCTTCAGGGTTTCGCAGTAGTAGTAGAGGAAAATAATGGCGAGCCGGGTGATTTTTAAACACTGGAGCAGAAGCTGGTCGAATCTTATCGATATTTCGGGCATTGCTGCAGCAGCACGAGGATACAAGGAGATAAGAGACACGCAGAAGGAGTTCAGCATCTGACAGGTCCGTGCGCGGGAGAGGCCGAACCCATTGCAAGGGTTTGCTGCACTTTGATCAGTCGAGATGGGGGAATCTCAGGAGAGTTTGGGCGCAGGTTCGAATTTCAATGCCGC